>JAMOIN010001316.1:0-191226 GCA_024666655.1 Dascyllus trimaculatus
ACCACAGCCCGCCTGGCTCTCCATCAGAGCCTTTTCTGACCGCTCCCCAGCATAGCCTGTCCACACGGCTCCCCAGCAGCACAGCCCAGCACACCGGGCTCCGAAGCCCAGCTCAACGGGCTCTCCATCACAGCACTAGGGGCCCCCCAGCACCACAGCCCGCCTTGCTCTCCATCAGAGCCATTTCACACCGCTCCCCAGAACCACAGCCCAGCACACCGGGCTCCCCAGCCCAGGTCACCGGGCTCCCGAGCACGGCACACGGGGCCACCCAGCACCACAGCCCGCCTGGCTGTCCAGCAGATCCTTTTCAAACCACTCCCCGGCAATGCCTGTCCACACGGCTCCCCAGCCGCACAGCCCAGCATACCGGGCTCCCCAGCCCAGCTCAACGGGCTCCCCAGCACAGCACACGGGGCCCCCCAGCACCACAGCCCGCCTGGCTCTCCAGCAGAGCCTTTTCACACCGCTCCCCAGCAGAGCCTGTCCACACGGCTCCCCATCAGCACAGCCCAGCACACCGGGCTCCCCAGCAAAGCTCACCGGGCTCCCCAGCACAGAACACGGGGCCCCTCAGCACCACAGCCCGCCTGGCTGTCCAGCAGAGCCTGTTCCAACCACTCCCCAGCAGAGCCTGTACACACGGCTCCCCAGCAGCACAGCCTTGCACACCGGGCTCCTCAGCCCAGCTCACCGGGCTCCCCAGCACAGCACACGGGGGCCCCCAGCACCACAGCCCGCCTGGCAATCCAGCAGACCCTTTTCAAACCACTCCCCAGCAGAGCCTGTCCACACGGCTCCCCAGCACCACAGCCCAACACACCAGGCTCCTCAGCCCAGCTCACCGGGCTCCCCAGCACAGCACACGGGGGCCCCCAGCACCACAGCCCGCCTGGCAATCCAGCAGACCCTTTTCAAACCACTCCCCAGCAGAGCCTGTCTACACGGCTCCCCAGCACCACAGCCCAGCTCACCGGGCTCTCCAGCACTGCACACGGGGCCCCCCAGCACCACAGCCCGCCTGGTACTCGAGCAGAGCCTGTTCAAACCACTCCCCAGCAGAGCCTGTCCACACGGCTCCCCAGCACCACAGCCCACCACACCGGGCTCCACAGCCCAGCTCAACGGGCTCCCCAGCACAGCACACGAGTCTTCCCAGCACCACAGCCCGCATGGCTCTCCATCAGAGCCTGTTCACTCCGCTCTCCAGCAGAGCCTGTCCACACGGCTCCCCAGCACCACAGCCCAGCACACCGGGCTCCCCAGCCCAGCACACCGGGCTCCCCAGCACTGCACACGGTGCCCCCCAGCACCACAGCCCGCCTGGCTCTCGAGCAGAGCCTTTTCACACCGCTCCCCAGCAGAGCCTGTTCACACTGCTCCCCAGCAGAGCATGTCTACACGGCTACCTAGCACCACAGCCCAGCTCACTGGGCTACTCTGCCCAGCTCACCGGGCTCCCCAGCACAGCACACGAGGCCCCAAAGCACAGCACACGGGGCTTCCCAGCACCACAGCCCGCCTGGCTATCCAGCAGAGCCTGTTCAAACCACTCCCCTGCAGATCCTGTCTTCGCGGCTCCCCAGCACCACAGCCAAGAACACCGGGCTCCCCAGCCCAGCTGAACGGGCTCCCCAGCACAGCACATGGGGCCGCCCAGCACAGCACACGGGCCCCCCCAGCACAGCACACGGGGCTTCCCAGCACAACAGCCAGCCTGGCTCTCCATCAGAGCCTGTACAAAACTCTCCTCAGCAGAGCCTGTCCACACGGCTCCCCAGCGCCACAGCCCAGCACACCGGGCTCCTAAGCCCAGCTCACAGGGCTCCCCAGCACAGCACACGGGGGCCCCCAGCACCACAGCCCGCCTGGCTCTCCAGCAGAGCCTGTCCACACGGCTCCCCAGCAGCACAGCCCTGCACACCGGGCTCCCCAGCAATGCACACGGTGGCCCCCAGCACCACAGCCCGCCTGGATCTCCAGCAGAGCCTGTCCACACGGCTCCCCAGCACCACAGCCCAGCACACCGGGCTCCCCAGCACCACAGCCCAGCACACGGGGCTCCCCAGCAAAGCACACGGGGGCCCCCAGCACCACAGCCCGCCTGGCTCTCCATCAGAGCCTGTTCACACCGCTCCCCAGCAGAGCATGTCTACACGGCTCCCCATCAGCACAGCCCAGCACACCGGGCTCCCCAGCCCAGTTCACCGGCCTCCCCAGCACTGCACACGGGGCCCCCCAGCACCACAGCCCGCCTGGCTCTCGAGCAGAGCCTGTTCAAACCACTCCCCAGCAGAGCCTGTCCACACGGCTCCCCAGCACCACAGCCCAGCACACCGGGCTCCCCAGCCCAGCTCAACGAGATCCCCAGCACAGCACACGGGGCCCCCCAGCACCACAGCCCCCCTGGCTCTCCATCAGAGCCTGTTCACTCCGCTCCCCAGCAAAGCCTGTTCAAACCACTCCCCAGCAGAGCCTGTACACACGGCTCCCCAGCACCACAGCCCACCACATCTGGCTCCCTAGCACAGCACACGGGGCCCCCCAGCACAGCACACGGGGCTTCCAAGCACAACAGCCCGCCTTGCTCTCCATCAGAGCCTGTTCACTCCGCTCCCCAGCAGAGCCTGTTCAAACCACTCGCCAGCAGAGCCTGTCCACACGGCTCCCCAGCACCACAGCCCAGCACACCGGGCTCCCCAGCCAAGCACACCGGGCTCCTCAGCCAAGCTCACAGGGCTCCCCAGCACAGCACACGGGGGCCCCCAGCACCACAGCCCGCCTGGCTATCCAACAGAGCCTTTTCAAACCACTCGCCAGCAGAGCCTGTCGACACGGCTCCCCAGTACCAAAGCCCAACACACCGGGCTCCCCAACCGAGCACAGCACAGGGTGCCCCCCAGCACCACAGCCCGCCTGGCTCTCCATCAGAGCCTGTTCACACCGCTCCCCAGCAGAGCCTGTCTACACGGCTCCCCAGCACCACAGCCCAGCACACCGGCTCCCCAGCCCAGCTCACCGGGCTCCCCAGCACAGCACACTGGGCTCCCCAGCACCACAGCCCGCCTGGCTCTCCAGCACAGCCTTTTTAAACCGCTCCCCAGCAGAGCCTGTCCACACGGCTCCCCAGCAGAACAGCCCAGCTCACCGGGCTCCCCAGCACAGCACACGGGGGCCTAATGCACTACAGCCCGCCTGCTCTCCATCAGAGCCTTTTCACACAGCTCCCCAGCATAGCCTGTCCACACGGCTCCCCAGCAGCACAGCCCAGCACACCGGGCTCCCCAGCACAACAGCCAAGCACACGGGGCTCCCCAGCCCAGCACACCGGGCTCCCCAGCACAGCACACGGGGCCGCCCAGCACCAAAGCCCGCCTGGCTCTCCATCAGAGCCTGTTCAAACCACTCCCCAGCAGAGCCTGTCCACACGGCAATCCAGCACCACAGCCCAGCACACCGGGGTCCCCAGCACTGCGAACGGGGGCCCCCAGCAACACAGCGCACCTTGCTCTCCAAAAGAGCCTGTTCAAACCGCTCCCCAGCAGAGCCTGTCCACACGGCTCCCCAGCACCACAGCCCAGCACACCGGGCTCCCCAGCACCACAGCCCAGCACACGGGGCTCCCCAGCAAAGCACACGGGGGCCCCCAGCACCACAGCCCGCCTGGCTCTCCATCAGAGTCTGTTCACACCGCTCCACAGCACAGCCTGTTCACACCGCTCCCCAGCACAGCCTGTGCAGACGGCTCCCCAGCAGCACAGCCCAGCACACCGGGCTGTCCAGCCCAGCTCACCGGGCTCCCCAGCACAGCACACCGGGTCCCCCAGCACCACAGCTCGCCTGGCTCTCCATCAGAGCATGTTCAAACCTCTCCCCACAGAGACTGTCCATACGGCTCCCCAGCAGCACAGCCCTGCACACCGGTCTCCCCAGCACAGCTAACCGGGCTCCCCAGCACTGCACACGGGGGCCCAAAGCACCACAGCCCGCCTGGCTGTCCAGCAGAGACTGTTCAGACGGCTCTCCAGCAGAGCCTGTTCACACCGCTCCGCAGCAGAGCCTTTCCACACGGCTCCCCAGCAACACAGCCCAGCACACCGGGCTCCCCAGCACAGCACACGGGGCCCCCCATCACCACAGCTCACCTGGCTCTCCATTAGAGACTGTTCACACCACTCCCCAGCAGAGCCTGTTCACACCGCTCCCCAGCAGAGCCTGTCGACACGGCTCCCCAGCAGAAAAGCCCAGCACACCGCAGCACAGCCCGCCTGGCTCTCCAGCAGAGCCTGTTCACACCGCTCCCCAGAAGAGCCTGTCCACACGGCTCCCCAGCACAACAGTCCAGCACACGGGGTTCCCCAGCCCAGCTCACCGGGGTCCCCAGCACAGCACACGGGGGCCCCCAGCACCACAGCCCGCCTGGCTATCCAGCAGCGCCTCTTCAAACCACTCCCCAGCAGAGCCTGTCCACACGGCACCCCAGCATCACAGCCCAGCACACCGGGCTTTCCAGCCCAGCCCACCGGGCTCCCCAGCAGAGCACACGGGGCCCCCAAGCACCAGAGCCCGCCTGGCTCTCCATCAGAGTCTGGTCAAACCCGTCCCCAGCAGCACAGCACAGCACACCGGGCTCCCCAGCCCAGCTCACCGGGCTCCCCAGCACAGCACACGGGGCCCCCCAGCACGGCACACGGGGCTTCCCAGCACAACAGCCCGCCTGGCTCTCCATCAGAGCCTGTGCACTCCGCTCCCCAGCAGCGCCTGATCAAACCACTCGCCAGCAGAGCCTGTCCACACGGCTCCCCAGCACCAAAGCCCAGCACACCGGGCTCCCCAGCCAAGCACACCGGGCTCCTCAGCCAAGCTCACAGGGCTCCTCAGCACAGCACACGGGGGCCCCCAGCACCACAGCCCGCCGGGCTATCCAACAGAGCCTTTTCAAACCACTCGCCAGCAGAGCCTGTCCACACGGCTCCCCAGTACCAAAGCCCAACACACCGGGCTCCCCAGCCCAGCTCACCGGGCTCCCGAGCACGGCACACGGGGCCCCCCAGCACCACAGCCCGCCTGGCAGTCCAGCAGATCCTTTTCAAACCACTCCCCAGCAATGCCTGTCAACACCTCTCCCCAGCAGCACAGCCCAGCACACCGGGCTCCCCAGCCCAGCTCACTGGGCTCCCGAGCACAGCACACGGGGGCCCCCAACACCACAGCCCGGTTGGCTTTCCATCAGAGCCTTTTCACACCGCTCCCCGGCAGTGCCTTCCACACGGCTCCCCAGCAGCGCAGCCCAGCACACCGGGGTCCCCAGCCCAGCTCACCATTGTCCCCCGCACAGAACACGGGGCCCCCCGGCACCACAGCCCGAAAGGCTCTCCAACAGAGAATGTTCAAGCCACCCCCCAGAAGAGCCTGTCCACACGGCTCCCCAGTACCACAGCCCAACACACCGGGCTCACCAGCCCTGCTAAACGGGCTCCCCAGCACAGCTCACCAGGCTCCCCAGCACAGCACACGGGGGCCCCAAGCACCACAGCCCGGCTGGCTTTCCATTAGAGCCTTTTCACACAGCTCCCCGGCAGAGCCTCTCCACACAGCTCGCCAGCAGCACAGCCCAGCACACCGGGCTCCATAGCCGATCTGACCGGGCTCCCCAGCAATGCACACGGGGGCCCCCAGCACCACGGCCCGCCCGGCTCTCCAGCAGAGCCTGTTCAAACCAATCCCAAGCAGAGCCGGTCGACACGGCTCCCCAGCAGCACAGCCCAGCACACTGGCCTCACAAGCCCAGCTCACCTGGCCCCCCAGCACCTCAGCCCACATGGCTTTCCAGCAGAGCCACTTCACACCGCTCCCCAGCAGAGCCTGTCCACACGGCCCCCCAGCATCACAGCCCATCACACCGGGCTCCCCAGCACAGAACACGGGGGCCCCCAGCACAGCACACGGGGGCCCCCAGCACCACAGCCTGCCTGGCTCTCCATCAGAGCCTGATCACACCGCTCCCCAGCAGAGCCTGTTCACTCCACTCCCCAGCAGAGCCTGTCTACACGGCTCCCCAGCACCACAGCCCAGCACACCGGGCTCCCCAGCCCAGCTCACCGGGCTCCCCAGCACAGCACACGGGGCCCCCCAGCACCACAGCCCGAATGGCTCCCCAGCAGAGCCTGTCTACACGGCTCCCCAACACCACAGCCCAGCACACCGGTCTCCCCAGCCCAGCTCAACGGGCTCCCCAGCACAGCACACTCGGGCCCCCAGCACCACAGCCCGGCTGGGTGTCCATTAGAGCCTATTCTCACCGCTCCCCGGCAGAGCCTGTCCACACGGCTCCCCAGCAGCACAGCCCAGCACACCGGGCTCCCCAGCCCAGCTCACCAGGGTCCCCAGCATAGAACACGGGGCCCCCCCGGCACCACAGCCTGCCAGGCTTTCCAGCAGAGCCTGTTCAAACCACCCCCCAGAAGAGCCTGTCCACACGGCTCCCCAGCACCACAGCCCAGCACACCTGGCTCCCCAGCACAGCACACGGGGCCCCCCAGCACCACAGCCCGCCTGGCTCTCCAGCAATGCCTGTTCAAACCAATCCCCAGCAGAGCCTGTCCACACGGCTCCCCAGCGCCACAGCCCAGCACACCGGGCTCCCCAGCACAGCACACGGGGCCCCCAAGCACCACAGCACGCCTGGCTCTCCATCAGAGCCTGTTCGAACCACTCCCATGCAGAGCCTGTACACACCGCTCCCCAGCAGCACAGCCCAGCACACCGGGCTTCTCCGCCTAGCTCACCGGGCTACCTAGCACAGCACACGGGGGCCCCCCAGCACCACAGCCCACCTGGCTCTACATCAGAGCCTGTTCACAACGCTCCCCAGCAGAGCCGGTCCACACGGCTCCCCAGCAGCACAGCCCAGCACACCGGGCTCCCCAGTCCAGCTCACCGGGCTCCCCAGCACAGAACACGGCGCCCCCCAGCACCACAGCCCGCCTGGCTCTCCATCAGAGCCTGTTCAACCCTCTCCCCATCAGAGCCTGTCCACACGGCTTCCCAGCACCACAGCCCAGCACACTGGGATCCTAAGCCCAGCTCACTGGGCTCCCGAGCACAGCACACGGGGGCCCCCAGCACCACAGCCCGGCTGGCTCTCCATCAGAGCCTGTTCACACCTTTCAACAGCACAGCCTGTCTACACGGCTCGTTATCACCACAGCAAAGCACACAGGGATCCCCAGCCCAGCTCACCGGGCTCCTGAGCACAGCTCACGGGGGCCCCCAGCACCAAAGCCCGCCTGGCTCTCCATCAGTGCCTGTTCACAACCCTCCATAGCAGAGCCTGTCTACACGGCTCCCCAGCAAAAAAGCCCAGCACACCGGGCTCCCCAGCCCAGCTCACCATGTCCCCAGCACAGCACACGGGGCCCCCCAGCACCACAGCCTGCCTGGCTCTCCATCAAAGCCTGTTCACACCGCTCCCCAGAGGAGCCTGTCTTCACGGCTGCCCATCACCACAGCCCAGCACACCGGGCTCCACATCCCAGCTCAACGGGCTCCGCAGCACAGCACACGGGGGCCCCCAGCACCACAGCCCGCCTGGCTATCCAGCAGCGCCTCTTCAAACCACTCCCCAGCAGAGCCTGTCCACACGGCACCCCAGCATCACAGCCCAGCACACCGGGCTTTCCAGCCCAGCCCACCGGGCTCCCCAGCAGAGCACACGGGGCCCCCAAGCACCAGAGCCTGCCTGGCTCTCCATCAGAGCCTGTTCAAACCCGTCCCCAGCAGCACAGCACAGCACACCGGGCTCCCCAGCCCAGCTCACCGGGCTCCCCGGGACATCACACGGGGGCCCCCAGCACCACAGCCCGCCTGGCTCTCCAGAAGAGCCTTTTCAAACCACTCCCCAGCAGAGCCGGTCCACACGGCTCCCCAGTACCACAGTCCAGCACACCGGGCTCCCCAGCCCAGCTCACCGGACTCCCCAGCACAGCACACGGGGGCCCCCAGCACCACAGCCGGCCTGGCTCTCCATCAGAGCCTGTTCACACGGCTCCCCAGGAGAGCCTGTCCACACTGCTCCCCAGCACCACAGCCCAGCACACCGGGCTCCCCAGCACAGATCACCGAGCTCCCCAGCCAAGCTCACAGGGCTGCCCAGCACAGCACACGGGGCCCCCAAGCACCACAGCCCGCCTGGCTCTCCATCAGAGCCTTTTCACTCCGCTCCGCAGCAGAGCCTGTTCAAACCACTCCCCAACAGAGCCTGTACACAAGGCTCCCCAGAACCACAACCCAGCACACCGGGCTCCCCAGCCCGGCTCAACGGGCTCCCCAGCACAGCACACGGGGCCCCCCAGCACAGCACACGGGGCGTCCCAGCACAACAGCCCGCCTGGCTCTCCATCACAGCCTGTTCACTCCGCTCCCCAGCAGAGCCTGTCTACACTGCTCCTCAGCAGCACAGCCGAGCACGCCGGGCTCCCCAGCCGATCTCACCGGGCTCCGCAGCACAGCACACGGGGGCCCCCAGCACCACATCCCGCCTGGCTCTCCATCATGGCCTGTTCACACCGCTCCCCAGCAGAGCCTGTCCACACGGCTCCCCAGCAGCACAGCCCATCACACCGGGCTCCCCGGCCCAGCCCACCGGGCTCCCCAGCACAGCACACGGGGCCCCCCAGCACCAAAGCCCGCGTTGTTCTCCATCAACGCCTGTTCAAACCACTCCCCAGCACAGCCTGTCCACACGGCTCCCCAGCACCACAGCCCAGCACACCAGGCTCCCCAGCACAGCACACGGGGCCCCCCAGCACCACAGCCCGCCTGGCTCTGCATCAGAGCCTGTTCACACCGCTCCCCAGCAGAGCCTGTCTTCACGGTTCCCCAGCACCACAGCCCAGCTCACCGGGCTCCCCAGCACAGCACACGGGGGCCCCCAGCACCACGGCCCGCCTGGCTCTCCAGCAGAGCCTGTTCACACCGCTCCCTAGCAGAGCATGTCCACACGGCACCCCAGCAGCTCAGCCCAGCACACCGGGCTCCGCAGCCCAGCTCACCGGGCTCCACAGCACAGCACACGGGGGCCCCCAGCACCACAGCCAGCCTGGCTCTCCATCAGAGCCTCTTCACACCGCTCCCCAGCAGAGCTTTTCCACACGGATCCCCAGCACCACAGCCCAGCACACCGGGCTCCCCAGCCCTGCTCACCGGGCTCCGTTGCAGAGCACACGGGGGCCCCCAGCACCACAGCCCGCCTGGCTCTCCATCAGAGCCTGTTCACACCGCTCCCCAGCAGAGCCTGTCTACACGGCTCCCCAGCAGCACAGCCCAGCACACCGCAACACAGGCCGCCTGGCTCTCCAGCAGAGCCTTTTCACACCGCTCCCCAGCAGACCCGGTACACACGGCTCCCCAGCAGCACAGAACAGCACACCGGGTTCCACAGAACAGCACACGGGGGCCCCCAGCACCACGGCCCGCCTGGCTCTCCAGCAGAGCCTGTTCAAACCACTCCCAAGCAGAGCCGGTCCACACGGCTCCCCAGCAGAACAGCCCAGCACACTGGCCTCCCAAGCCCAGCTCACCGGGCTCCCCAGCACAGCACACGGGGCCCCCAGCACCTCAGCCCACCTGGCTTTCCAGCAGAGCCTATTCAAACCACTCCCCAGAAGAGCCTGTCCACACGGCTCCCCAGCATCACGGCCCAGCACACCGGGCTCCCCAGCCCTGCTCACCGGGCTCCGTTGCAGAGCACACGGGGGCCCCCAGCACCACAGCCCGCCTGGCTCTCGATCAGAGCCTGGTCACAGCGCTCCGCAGCAGAGCCTGTCTACACGGCTCCCCAGCACCACAGCCCAGCACACCGGGCTCCCCTGCCCAGCTCACCGGACTCCCCAGCACTGCACACGGGGCCCCCCAGCACCACAGCCCGCCTGGCTCTCGAGCAGAGCCTATTCAAACCAATCCACAGCAGAGCCTGTCCACACGGCTCCCCAGCACCACAGCCCAGCACACCGGGCTCCCCAGCAAAGCTCAACGAGATCCCCAGGACAGCACACGGGGCCCCCAAGCACCACAGCCCGCCTGGCTCTCCATCAGAGCCTTTTCACTCCGCTCCGCAGCAGAGCCTGTTCAAACCACTCCCCAACAGAGCCTGTACACAAGGCTCCCCAGAACCACAACCCAGCACACCGGGCTCCCCAGCCCGGCTCAACGGGCTCCCCAGCACAGCACACGGGGCCCCCCAGCACAGCACACGGGGCGTCCCAGCACAACAGCCCGCCTGGCTCTCCATCACAGCCTGTTCACTCCGCTCCCCAGCAGAGCCTGTCTACACTGCTCCTCAGCAGCACAGCCGAGCACGCCGGGCTCCCCAGCCGATCTCACCGGGCTCCGCAGCACAGCACACGGGGGCCCCCAGCACCACATCCCGCCTGGCTCTCCATCATGGCCTGTTCACACCGCTCCCCAGCAGAGCCTGTCCACACGGCTCCCCAGCACCACAGCCCAGAACACCGGGCTCCCAAGCGCAGCCCAACGGGCTCCCCAGCACAGCACATGGGACAACCCAGCACCACAGCCCGCCTGGCTCTCCAGCAGAGCCTGTTCAAAACTGTCCCCAGCAGAGCCTGTCCACACGGCACCCCAGAAGCACAGCCCAGCACACCGGGCACCCCAGCCCAACATACGGGGTCCCCCAGCACCACAGCGCGCCTGGTTCTCCATCAGAGCCTGTTCACACGGCTCCCCAGCAGAGCCTGTCCACACGGCTCCCCAGCAGAACAGCCCAGCACACCGGGCTCCCCAGCACAGCACACGGGGGCCCCCAGCACAGCACAAAGGGCCCCCCAGCTCCACAGCCCGCCTGGCTCTCCAGCAGAACCTGTTCACACGGCTCTCCAGCAGAGCCTGTCTACACGGCTCCCCAGCAGCACAGCCTAGGACACCGGGCTCCCCAGCCCAGCTCACCGGGCTCTTCAGCACAGCACACGGGGGCCCCCAGCACCACAGCCCACCTGGCTCTCGATCAGAGCCTTTTGACACCGCTACCCAGCAGAGCCTGTCTACACGGCTCCCCAGCAGCACAGCCCAGCACACCGGGCTCCCCAGCACAGCACACGGGGCCCCCAGCACCACAGCGCGCCTGGCTCTCCATAAGAGCCTGTTCACACCGATCTGCAGCAGAGCCTGTCTACACGGCTCCCCAGCACCACAGCCCAGCACACCGGGCTCCCCAGCCCAGCTCACCGGGCTCCCCAGCACAGCACACGGGGCCCCCCAGCACCACAGCCCTCCTGGCTCTCCATCAGAGCCTGTTCAAACCTGTCGCCAGCAGAGCCTGTCCACACGGCTCCCCAGCAGCACAGCCCAGAACACCGGGCTCCCCAGCCCAGCTCACCGGGCTCCCTGGGACATCACACGGGGGCCCCCAGCACCACAGCCCGCCTGGCTCTCCAGAAGAGCCTGTTCAAGCCATTCCCCAGCAGAGCCTGTCCACACGGCTCCCCAGCAGCACAGCCCAGCTCACCGGGATGCCCAGCACCTCAAACGGGAGCCGCCAGCACCACAGCCCGCCTGGCTCTCCAGCAGAGCCTGTCAACACAGCTACCCAGCACAACAGCCCAGGTCACCGGACTCCCCAGCACAGCACACGGGGGCCTCCAGCACAACAGCCCGCCTGGCTCTCCAGCAGAGCCTGTTCAAACCACTCCCCAGCAGAGCCTTTCCACAGGGCTCCACAGCAGCACAGCACAGCACACCGGGCTCCCCAGCCCAGCTCACCGGGCTCCCCAGCACAGCACAAGGGGGCCCCCAACACCACAGCCCACCTGGCTCTCCATCAGTGCCTGTTCACACCGCTCCCATTCAGAGCCTGTCTACAAGGCTCCCCAGCACCACAGCCCAGCACACCGAGATCCCCAGCCCAGCTCACCGGGCTCCCCAGCACAGCACACGGGGCCCCCCAGCATCACAGTCCGAATGGCTCCCCAGCAGAGCCTGTCTACACGGCTCCCCAACACCACAGCCCAACACACCGGGCTCCCCAGCCAAGCTCAACGGGCTCCCCAGCACAGCACACGGGACCCCCAGCACCACAGCCCGCCTGTCTCTCCATCAGAGCCTGTTCACACCGCTCCCCAGCATAGCCTGTCCACACGGCTCGACAGCACCAAAGCCCAGCACACCAGGCTCCCCAGCCCAACACACCGGGCTCCCCAGCCAAGCTCACAGGGCTGCCCAGCACAGCACACGGGGCCCCCAAGCACCACAGCCCGCCTGGCTCTCCATCAGAGCCTGTTCAACCCTCTCCCCAGCAGAGCCAGTATGCACGGCTCCCCAGCAGCACTGCCCAGAACGCCAGGCTCCCCAGCACAGCTCACCAGGCTCTACAGCACAGCACACTGGGGCCCCCAGCACCACAGCCCGCCAGGCTCTGCAGCAGAGCCTGTACACACGGCTCACCAGCAGCACAGCCAAGCACACCGGGCACCACAGTACAGCACACGGGGGCCCCCAGCAAACAACACGGGGCCCCCCTGCACAACAGCCCGCTTGGCTCTCCAGCAGGGCCTGCTCAAACCGCTCCCCAGCAGAGCCTGTCCACACGGCTCCCCAGCACCACAG
The DNA here is from genome assembly GCA_024666655.1 of Dascyllus trimaculatus. Lineage (NCBI taxonomy): Eukaryota > Metazoa > Chordata > Actinopteri > Pomacentridae > Dascyllus > Dascyllus trimaculatus. Next base: position 12,622 of record JAMOIN010001316.1, read on the forward strand.
CCCAGCACACCGGGCTCCCCAGCCCAGCTCACCGGGCTCCCCAGCACAGCACACGGGGCCCCCCAGCACCACAGCCCGCCTGGCTCTCCGGCAGAGCGTGTTTAAACCGCTCCCCAGCACAGCCTGTCTACACGGTTCCCCAGCAGCATTGCCCAGCACACCTTGCTCCCCAGCCCAGCTCACCGGGCTACCCAGCACAGAACACGGGGGCCCCCAGCACCACAGCCCGCCTGGCTCTAACGCAGAGGCTGTTCACACAGCTCCCCAGCAGAGCCTGTCTACACGGCTCCCCAGAACCACAGCCTAGCACACCGGGCTCCCCAGCACAGCACACGGGGGCCCCCAGCACCACAGCCTGCCTGCCTCTCCAGCAGAGCCTGTTCACACAGCTCCCCAGCAGAGCCAGAATGCACGGCTCCCCAGCAGCACTGCCCAGCACACCAGGCTCCCCAACCCAGCTCGCCAGGCTCTTCAGCACAGCACACGGGGGCCCCCAGCACCACAGCCTGCCTGGCTCTCCATCAGAGACTGTTCACACCGCTCCATAGCAGAGCCTGTTCACTCCGCTCCCCAGCAGAGCCTGTCTACACGGCTCCCCAGCACCACAGCCCTGCACACCGGGCTCCCCAGCCCAGCTCACCCGGCTCCCCAGCACAGAACACGGGGCACCCCAGCACCACAGCACGCCTGGCTCTCCATCAGAGCCTGTTCGAACCACTCCCATGCAGAGCCTGTCCACACCGCTCCCCAGCAGCACAGCCCAGCACACCGGGCTTCTCCGCCTAGCTCACCGGGCTACCCAGCACAGCACACGGGGGCCCCCAGCACCACAGCCCACCTGGCTCTACATCAGAGCCTGTTCACAACGCTCCCCAGCAGAGCCGGTCCACACGGCTCCCCAGCAGCACAGCCCAGCACACCGGGCTCCCCAGCCCAGCTCACTGGGCTCCCGAGCACAGCACACGGGGGCCCCCAACACCACAGCCCGGTTGGCTTTCCATCAGAGCCTTTTCACACCGCTCCCCGGCAGTGCCTTCCACACGGCTCCCCAGCAGCGCAGCCCAGCACACCGGGGTCCCCAGCCCAGCTCACCATTGTCCCCCGCACAGAACACGGGGCCCCCCGGCACCACAGCCCGAAAGGCTCTCCAACAGAGAATGTTCAAGCCACCCCCCAGAAGAGCCTGTCCACACGGCTCCCCAGTACCACAGCCCAACACACCGGGCTCACCAGCCCTGCTAAACGGGCTCCCCAGCACAGCTCACCAGGCTCCCCAGCACAGCACACGGGGGCCCCAAGCACCACAGCCCGGCTGGCTTTCCATTAGAGCCTTTTCACACAGCTCCCCGGCAGAGCCTCTCCACACAGCTCGCCAGCAGCACAGCCCAGCACACCGGGCTCCATAGCCGATCTGACCGGGCTCCCCAGCAATGCACACGGGGGCCCCCAGCACCACGGCCCGCCCGGCTCTCCAGCAGAGCCTGTTCAAACCAATCCCAAGCAGAGCCGGTCGACACGGCTCCCCAGCAGCACAGCCCAGCACACTGGCCTCACAAGCCCAGCTCACCTGGCCCCCCAGCACCTCAGCCCACATGGCTTTCCAGCAGAGCCACTTCACACCGCTCCCCAGCAGAGCCTGTCCACACGGCCCCCCAGCATCACAGCCCATCACACCGGGCTCCCCAGCACAGAACACGGGGGCCCCCAGCACAGCACACGGGGGCCCCCAGCACCACAGCCTGCCTGGCTCTCCATCAGAGACTGTTCACACCGCTCCATAGCAGAGCCTGTTCACTCCGCTCCCCAGCAGAGCCTGTCTACACGGCTCCCCAGCACCACAGCCCAGCACACCGGGCTCCCCAGCCCAGCTCACCGGGCTCCCCAGCACAGCACACGGGGCCCCCCAGCACCACAGCCCGCCTGGCTCCCCAGCAGAGCCTGTTCAAACCCGTCCCCAAGAGAGCCTGTCCACACGGTTCACTAGCAGCACAGCCCAGCACACCGGGCTCCCCAGCACAGGACACAGGGGCCCCCAAAACAGCACACGGGGCCCCCCAGCACCAAAGCCCGCCTGGCTCTCCAGCAGAGCCTGTTCAAACCACTCCCCAGCAGAGCCTGTCCAAACGGCTCCCAAGCAGCACAGCCCAGCACACCGGGCTACCCAGCCCAGCTCACTGGGCTCCCCAGCCCAGCTCACTGGGCTCCCCAGCACAGCACACGGGGGCCCCCAACACCACAGCCCTCCAGGCACTCCATCAGGGCCTATTCACACCGCTCCCCAGCAGAGCCTGTCAACACGGCTCCCCAGCACCACAGCCCAGCACACCGGGCTCCCCAGCCCAGCTCACCAGGCTCCCCAGCACAGCACACGGGGCCCCCCAGCACCACAGCCCGCCTGGCTCTCCGGCAGAGCGTGTTTAAACCGCTCCCCAGCACAGCCTGTCTACACGGTTCCCCAGCAGCATTGCCCAGCACACCTTGCTCCCCAGCCCAGCTCACCGGGCTACCCAGCACAGAACACGGGGGCCCCCAGCACCACAGCCCGCCTGGCTCTAACGCAGAGGCTGTTCACACAGCTCCCCAGCAGAGCCTGTCTACACGGCTCCCCAGAACCACAGCCTAGCACACCGGGCTCCCCAGCACAGCACACGGGGGCCCCCAGCACCACAGCCTGCCTGCCTCTCCAGCAGAGCCTGTTCACACAGCTCCCCAGCAGAGCCAGAATGCACGGCTCCCCAGCAGCACTGCCCAGCACACCAGGCTCCCCAACCCAGCTCGCCAGGCTCTTCAGCACAGCACACGGGGGCCCCCAGCACCACAGCCTGCCTGGCTCTCCATCAGAGACTGTTCACACCGCTCCCCAGCAGAGCCTGTTCACTCCACTCCCCAGCAGAGCCTGTCTACACGGCTCCCCAGCACCACAGCCCAGCACAATGGGCTCCCCAGCCCAGCTCACCGGGCTCCCCAGCACAGGACACGGGGCCCCCCAGCACCACAGCCCGCCTGGCTCCCCTCCAGAGCCTGTTCAAACCAGACCCCAAGAGAGCCTGTCCACACGGCTCATAAGCACCACAGCCCAGCACACCGGGCTCCCCAGCACAGGACACAGGGGCCCCCAAAACAGCACACGGGGCCCCCTAGCACCAAAGCCCGCCTGGCTCCCCAGCAGAGCCTGTTCAAACCACTCCCAAGCAGAGCCGGTCCACACGGCTCCCCAGCAGAACAGCCCAGCACACTGGCCTCCCCAGCCCAGATCACCGGGCTCTTCAGCACAGCACACGGGGGCCCCTTGCACCACAGCCCACCTGGCTCTCGATCAGAGCCTTTTGACACCGCTACCCAGCAGAGCCTGTCTACACGGCTCCCCAGCAGCACAGCCCAGCACACCGGGCTCCCCAGCACAGCACACGGGGCCCCCAGAACCACAGCGCGCCTGGCTGTCCATAAGAGCCTGTTCACACCGCTCTGCAGCAGAGCCTGTCTACACGGCTCCCCAGCACCACAGCCCAGCACACCGGGCTCCCCAGGCCAGCTCACCGGGCTCCCCAGCACAGCACACGGGGCCCCCCAGCACCACAGCCCTCCTGGCTCTCCATCAGAGCCTGTTCAAACCTGTCGCCAGCAGAGTCTGTCCACACGGCTCCCCAGCAGCACAGCCCAGCACACCGGTCTCCCCAGCCCAGCTCACCGGGCTCCCTGGGACATCACACGGGGGCCCCCAGCACCACAGCCCGCCTGGCTCTCCAGAAGAGCCTGTTCAAGCCATTCCCCAGCAGAGCCTGTCCACACGGCTCCCCAGCAGCACAGCCCAGCTCACCGGGATCCCCAGCACAGCAAACGGGAGCCGCCAGCACCACAGCCCACCTGGCTCTCCAGGAGAGCCTGTCTACACAGCTACCCAGCACAACAGCCCAGGTCACCGGACTCCCCAACACAGCACACGGGGGCCTCCAGCACTACAGCCCGCCTGGCTCTCCAGCAGAGCCTGTTCAAACCACTCCCCAGCAGAGCCTTTCCACAGGGCTCCACAGCAGCACAGCACAGCACACCGGGCTCCCCAGCCCAGCTTACCGGGCTCCCCAGCACAGCACAAGGGGGCCCCCAACACCACAGCCCACCTGGCTCTCCATCAGTGCCTGTTCACACCGCTCCCATTCAGAGCCTGTCTACACGGCTCCCCAGCACCACAGCCCAGCACACCGAGATCCCAAGCCCAGCTCACCTGGCTCCCCAGCACAGCACACGGGGCCCCCCAGCATAACAGCCCGAATGGCTCCCCAGCAGAGCCTGTCTACACGGCTCCCCAACACCACAGCCCAAAACACCGGGCTCCCCAGCCAAGCTCAACGGGCTCCCCAGCACAGCACACGGGACCCCCAGCACCACAGCCCGCCTGTCTCTCCATCAGAGCCTGTTCACACCGCTCCCCAGCATAGCCTGTCCACACGGCTCGACAGCACCAAAGCCCAGCACACCAGGCTCCCCAGCCCAACACACCGGGCTCCCCAGCCAAGCTCACAGGGCTGCCCAGCACAGCACACGGGGCCTCACAGCACCACAGCCCGCCTGGCTGTCCAGCAGAGCCTTTTAAAACCACTCCCCAGCAGAGCCTGTCCACACGGCTCCCCAGCACCACAGCCCAACACACCGGGCTCCGAAGCCCAGCTCACCGGGCTCCCCATCACCACAGCCCACCAGGCTCTCCATCAGAGCCTGTTCAAACCACTCCCCAGCAGAGCGAGTCCACACGGCTCCCAAGCACCACAGCCCAGCAAACCGGGCTCCCCAGCCCAACTCAACGGGCTCCCCAGCACAGCACACGGGCCCCCCGAGCACAGCACACGGGGCTACCCAGCACAACAGCCCGCCTGGCCCTCCATCAGAGCTTTTTAATACCGCTCTCCAGCAGAGCCTGTCTACACAGCTCCCCAGCACAAAAGCCCAGCACACCGGACACCCCAGCCCAGCTCACCGGGCTCCCCAGCACAGCACACGGGGCCCCCCAGCACGGCACACGGGGCTTCCCAGCACAACAGCCCGCCTGGCTCTCCATCAGAGCCTGTTCACTCCGCTCCCCAGCAGAGCCTGTCCACACGGCTCCCCAGCACCACTGCCCAGCTCACCGGGCTCCCCAGCACAGCACACGGGGCCCCCCAGAACCACAGCCCGCCTGGCTCTGCAGCAGATCCTGTTCAAACCACTCCCCAGCAGAGCCTGTCGACACGGCTCCCCAGCACCACAGCCCAGCACACCGGGCTCCCAAGCCAAGTTCAACGGGCCCCCCAGCACAGCACACGGGGGCCCCCAGCTCCACAGCCCACCTGGCTCTCCAGCATAGCCTGTTCACACCGCTCCGCAGAAGAGCCTGTCTCCACGGTTCGCAAGCACCACAGCCCAGCACACCGGGCTCCCATGCCGATCTCACAGGGCTCCCCAGCACAGCACACGGGGGCCCCCAGCACCACAGCCCAGCTCACCGGGTTCTCCATCACTGCACTTGGGGCCCCCCAGCACCACAGCCCGCCTGGCTCTCTAGCAGAGCCTGTTCAAACCACTCCCCACCAGAGCCTGACCACACGGCTCCCCAGCACCACAGCCCAGCACACAGGGCTCCCCAGCCCAGCTCAACGGGCTCCCCAGCACAGCACACGGGGCCCCCCAGCTCCACAGCCCGCCTGGCTCTCCATCACAGCCTGTTCAACCCTCTCCCCAGCAGAGCCTGTCCACACGGCTCCCCAGCACCACAGCCCAGCACACCGGGCTCCCCAGCCCAGCTCACCGGGCTGCCCAGCACAGCACACCGGGCCCCCCAGCACCACAGCCTGCCTTGCTCTCCAGCAGAGCCTGTTCAAACCACTCCCCAGTAGAGCCTGTCCACACGGCTCCCCAGCACCACAGCCCGCCTGGCTCTCCAGCATAGCCCTTTCACACCGCTCCCCAGCAGAGCCTGTCTACACGGCTCCCCAGCAGCACAGCCCAGCACACCGGGCTCCTCTGCCCAGCTCACCTGGCTCCCCAGCACAACAGCCCGCCTGGCTCTCCAGCAGAGCCTGTTCAAACCACTCCCCAGCAGAGCCTGTCCACACGGCTCCCCAGCACCACAGCCCGCCTGGCTCTCCATCAGAGCCTGTTCACCCCGCTCCCCAGCAGAGCCGGTTCAAACCACTCCCCAGCAGAGCCTGTACACACGGCTCCCCAGCACCACAGCCCAGCACACCGGGCTCCCCAGCCCAGCTCAACGGGCTCCCCAGCACAGCACACGGGGCCCCCCAGCACAGCACACGGGGCATCCGACCACAACAGCACGCCTGGCTCTCCATCAGAGCCTGTTCACTCCGCTCCCCAGCACAGCCTATTCAAACCACTCGCCAGCAGAGCCTGTCCACACGGCTCCCCAGCAGAGCCTGTCCACACGGCTCCCCAGCACACCGGGCTCCACATCCCAGCACAACTGGCTCCGCAGCAAAGCACACGAGGGCCCCCAGCACCACAGCCCGCTTGGATATCCAGCAGAGCTTTTTCAAAGCACTCCCCAGCAGAGCCTGTCCACACGGCTCCCCAGCACCACAGCCCAACACACCGGGCTCCGAAGCCCAGCTCAACGGGTTCCCCAGCACAGCACACGGGGCCCCCCAGAACCACTGCCAGCCTGGCTCTCCATCAGAGCCATTTCACACCACTCCCAAGCAGAGCCTGTCCACACGGCTCAACAGCACCACAGCCCAGAACACCGGGCTCCCCAGCACAGCACACGGGGCCCCCAGCACAACAGCCCGCCTGGCTCTCCATCAGAGACTGTTCACACCGCTCCCCAGCAGAGCCTGTTCACTCCGCTCCCCAGCAGAGCCTGTCTACACGGCTCCCCAGCACCACAGCCCAGCACACCGGGCTCCCCAGCCCAGCTCACCGGGCTCCCCAGCACAGCACACGGGGCCCCCCAGCACAGCACACGGGGCTTCCCAGCACAACAGCCCGCCTGGCTCTCCATCAGAGCCTGTGCACTCCGCTCCCCAGCAGCGCCTGATCAAACCACTCGCCAGCAGAGCCTGTCCACACGGCTCCCCAGCACCAAAGCCCAGCACACCGGGCTCCCCAGCCAAGCACACCGGGCTCCTCAGCCAAGCTCACAGGGCTCCCCAGCACAGCACACGGGGGCCCCCAGCACCACAGCCCGCCGGGCTATCCAACAGAGCCTTTTCAAACCACTCGCCAGCAGAGCCTGTCCACACGGCTCCCCAGTACCAAAGCCCAACACACCGGGCTCCCCAGCCCAGCTCACCGGGCTCCCGAGCACGGCACACGGGGCCCCCCAGCACCACAGCCCGCCTGGCAGTCCAGCAGATCCTTTTCAAACCACTCCCCAGCAATGCCTGTCAACACCTCTCCCCAGCAGCACAGCCCAGCACACCGGGCTCCCCAGCCCAGCTCACCAGGGTCCCCAGCACAGAACACGGGGCCCCCCGGCACCACAGCCCTCCTGGCTCTCCAGCAGAGCCTGTTCAAACCACCCCCCAGAAGAGCCTGTCCACACAACTCCCCAGCACCACAGGCCAGCACACCGTACTCCCCAGCGCAGCTCACCATGGCCCCCAGCCCAATTCAACGGGCTCCCGAGCACAGCACACGGGGCCGCCCAGCACAGCACACGGGGCTTCCCAGCACAACAGCCCCCCTGGCTCTCCATCAGAGCCTGTTCAAGCGACTCCCCAGCAGAGCCGGTCCACAAGGCTCCCCAGCACCACAGCCCAGCACACCGGGATCCCCAGCCCAGCACACCGGGCTCCGCAGCCCAGGTCACCGGGCCGCCCAGCACAGGACACGGGGGCCCCCGGCACCACAGCCCGCCTGGCTTTCCATAAGAGCCTGTTCACACCGCTCCGGAGCAGAGCCTGTCGACACGGCTCCCCAGCACCACAGCACAGCACACCGGGCTCCCCAGCCCAGCTCACCGGGCTCCCCAGCACAGCACACGGGGCCCCCCAGCACCACAGCCCGCCTGGCCCTCCAGCAGAGACTGTTCAAACCACTCCCCAGCAGAGCCTGTCCACACGGCTCCCCAGCAGAGCCTGTCCACACGGCTCCCCAGCACCACAGCCCAGCACACCGGGCTCCCCAACACAGCACACGGGGCCCCCCAGCACCACAGCCCGCCTTGCTCTCCATCAGGGCCTGTTCAACCCTCTTCCCAGCAGAGACTGTTCACACCGCTCCCCAGCAGAGCCTGTCCAAACGGCTCCCCAGCACCACAGCCCACCACACCGGGCTCCCCAGAACAGCACACCGGGCCCCCCAGCACCACAGCCCGCCTGGCTCTCCATCAGACACTGTTAACACCGCTCCCCAGCAGAGACTGTTCACAACGCTCCCCAGCAAAGCCTGTCTACACGGCTCCCCAGCACCAGAGCCCAGCATACCAGGATCCCCAGCCAAGCTCACCGGGCTCCCCAGAACAGCACACCGGGCCCCCCAGCACCACAGCCCGCCTGGCTCTCCATCTGAGCCTGTTCACTCCGCTCCCCAGCAGAGCCTGTTCAAAACAGTCGCCTAGAGATCCTGTCCACACGGCTCACCAGCAGCACAGCCCAGCACACCGGGCTCCCCAGCCGATCTCACCGGGCTCCCCAGCAAGGCACACGGGGTCCCCCAGCACCACAGCCCGCCTGGCTCAACAGCAGAGTCTGTTGAAACCACTCCCCAGCAGAGCCTGTCTACACGGCTCCCCAGCAGCACAGCCCAGCTTACCGGGCTCCCCAGCACTGCTTACCGGGCTCCCCAGCACTGGACACGGGGGCCCCCAGAACCACAGGCCGCCTGGCTCTCCAGCAGAGCCTGTTAACACTGCTCCCAAGTAGAGCCTTTCCACAGGGCTCCGCAGCAGAAGAGCCCAGCACACCGGGCTCCCCAGCCGATGTCACCGGGATCCCCAGCAAGGCACACGGGCCCCCCAGCACAACAGCCCGCCTGGCTCTCCAGCAGAGCCTGTTCACACCGCTCCACAGCAGAGCCTGTCCACACGGCTCCCAAGAACTACAGCCCAGCACACCGGGCTCCCCAGCAAAGCACACGGGGGCCCCCAGCACCAAAGCACGCCTGGCTCTCCATCAGAACCTGTTCAACCCTCTCCCCAGCAGAGTCTGTCCACACGGCTCCCCAGCACCACAGCCAAGCACACCGGGCTCCACAGCCCAACTTAACGGGCTCACCAGCACAGCACACGGGCCCCCCCAGCACAGCACACGGGGCTACCCAGCACAGCAGCCCGCCTGGCTCTCCATCAGAGCCTGTTCAACCCTCTCCCCAGCAGAGCATGTCCACACGGCTTCCCAGCACCACAGCCCAGCACACTGGGCTCCGAAGCCAAGCTCACTGGGCTCCCGAGTACAGCACACGGGGGCCCCCAGCACCACAGCCCGGCTGGCTCTCCATCAGAGCCTGTTCACACCTTTCAACAGCACAGCCTGTCTACACGGCTCGTTATCACCACAGCAAAGCACACAGGGATCCCCAGCCCAGCTCACCGGGCTCCTGAGCACAGCTCACGGGGGCCCCCAGCACCAAAGCCCGCCTGGCTCTCCATCAGTGCCTGTTCACAACCCTCCATAGCAGAGCCTGTCTACACGGCTCCCCAGCAAAAAAGCCCAGCACACCGGGCTCCCCAGCCCAGCTCACCATGTCCCCAGCACAGCACACGGGGCCCCCCAGCACCACAGCCTGCCTGGCTCTCCATCAAAGCCTGTTCACACCGCTCCCCAGAGGAGCCTGTCTTCACGGCTGCCCATCACCACAGCCCAGCACACCGGGCTCCACATCCCAGCTCAACGGGCTCCGCAGCACAGCACACGGGGGCCCCCAGCACCACAGCCCGCCTGGCTATCCAGCAGCGCCTCTTCAAACCACTCCCCAGCAGAGCCTGTCCACACGGCACCCCAGCATCACAGCCCAGCACACCGGGCTTTCCAGCCCAGCCCACCGGGCTCCCCAGCAGAGCACACGGGGCCCCCAAGCACCAGAGCCTGCCTGGCTCTCCATCAGAGCCTGTTCAAACCCGTCCCCAGCAGCACAGCACAGCACACCGGGCTCCCCAGCCCAGCTCACCGGGCTCCCCGGGACATCACACGGGGGCCCCCAGCACCACAGCCCGCCTGGCTCTCCAGAAGAGCCTTTTCAAACCACTCCCCAGCAGAGCCGGTCCACACGGCTCCCCAGTACCACAGTCCAGCACACCGGGCTCCCCAGCCCAGCTCACCGGACTCCCCAGCACAGCACACGGGGGCCCCCAGCACCACAGCCGGCCTGGCTCTCCATCAGAGCCTGTTCACACGGCTCCCCAGGAGAGCCTGTCCACACTGCTCCCCAGCACCACAGCCCAGCACACCGGGCTCCCCAGCACAGATCACCGAGCTCCCCAGCCAAGCTCACAGGGCTGCCCAGCACAGCACACGGGGCCTCACAGCACCACAGCCCGCCTGGCTGTCCAGCAGAGCCTTTTAAAACCACTCCCCAGCAGAGCCTGTCCACACGGCTCCCCAGCACCACAGCCCAACACACCGGGCTCCCAAGGCCAGCTCAACAGGCTCCGCATCACAGCACACGGGGCCCCCTAGCACCACAGCCCTCCTGGCTGTCCAACAGAGCCTGTTCACACCACTCCCCAGCAAAGCCTGTCTACAAGGCTCCCCAGCACCACAGCACAACACACCGGGATCCCCAACCCAGCTCACCAGGCCCCCCGGGACATCACACGGGGGCCCCCAGCACCACACCCCGCCTGGCTCTCCATGAGAGCCTTTTCACAAAGCACCCCAGAAGAGCCTGTCTACACGGCTCCCCAGCAGCCCCGCACACCGCAGCACAGCCCGCCTGGCTCTCCATCAGAGCCTGTTGACACCGCTCGCCAGCAGACGCTGTCAACACGGCACCCCAGCAGCTCAGCCCTGCACACAGGGGTCCGCAGCCCAGCTCACCGGGCTTCTGAGCACAGTACACGGGGCCACCCAGCACCACAGCCCGCCTGGCTCGCCATCAGAGCCTTTTCACACCGCTTCCCAGCAGACCCTGTCCACACGGCACCCCAGCAGCTCAGCCCAGCATTCCGGGCTCCCCAGCCCATCTCACCGGGCTACCGAGCACAGCACACGGGGGCCCCAAGCAACACAGCCCGCCCGGCTCTCCATCAGAGCCTGTTAACACCGCTTCCCAGCAGACCTTGTCCACACGGCACCCCAGCAGCTCAGCCCAGCACACCGGGCCCCGCAGCCCAGCTAACCGGGCTACCGAGCACAGCACACTGGGGCCCCCCAGCATCACAGCCCGCCTGGCTCTCCATCAGAGCCTTTTCAGACCGCTTCACAGCACACCCTCTACACACGGCACCCCAGCACCACAGCCCAGCTCACCGGGCTCCCCAGCCCAGCTCACCTGGCTCTCCAGCACAGCACACGGGGCCCCCCAGCACCACAGCCTGCCTTGCTCTCCATCAGAGCCTGTTCATACAGCTCCCCAGCAGAGCCCGCCTACACGGCTCCTCAGCACCACAGCCCATCACACCGCGCTCCCCAGCACAGCACACGGGGCCCCCCAGCACCACAGCCCGCCTGCCTCTCCAGCAGAGCCTGTCCACACGGCTCCTCAGCACAACAGCCCAGCACACCGGGCTCCCCAGCCCAGCTCAACGGGCTCCGCAGCACAGCACACTGGGCACCCCAGCACCACAGCCCGCCTGGCTGTCCAGCAGAGCCTGTCCAGACCTCTCCCCAGAAGAGCCTGTCCACATGGCTCCCCAGCAGAACAGCCCAGCACACCGGGCTCCCCAGCCCAGTTCACCGCGCTCCTGAGCACGGCACACGGGGCCCCCCAGCACCACAACCCGCCTGGCTCTCCATCAGTGCCTTTTCACACCGCTCCCCAGCAGAGCCTGTTCACACCGCTCCCCAGCAGAGCTTGTCTACAATGCTCCCCAGCACCACAGCCCTGCACACCGGGCTCCGCAGCCCAGCTCACCCGGCTCCCCAGCACAGAACACGGGGCCCCCCAGCACAACAGCCCGCCGGGCTCTCCATCAGAGCAATTTCACACCGCTCCCCAGCAGAGCCTGAAAACACGGCTCCCCAGCACCACAGCCCAGCACACCGGGCTCCCCAGCCCACCTCACCGGGCTCCCCAGCACAGCACACGGGGGCCCCCCAGCACCACAGCACACCTGGCTCTACATCAGAGCCTGTTCACAACGCTCCCCAGCAGAGCCGGTCCACACGGCTCCCCAGCAGCACAGCCCAGCACACCGGGCTCCCCAGTTCAGCTCACCGGGGTCCCCAGCACAGAACACGTGGCTCCCCAGCACCACAGCCCGCCTGGCTCTCCATCAGAGCCTGTTCAACCCTCTCCCCATCAGAGCCTGTCCACACGGCATCCCAGCACCACAGCCCAGCACACTGGGATCCGAAGCCCAGCTCACTGGGCTCCCGAGCACAGCACACGGGGGCCCCCAGCACCACAACCCGGCTGGCTCTCCATCAGAGCCTTTTCACACCACTCCCCGGCAGAGCCTGTCCACACGGCTCCCCAGCAGCACAGCCCAGCACACCGGGCTCCCCAGCCCAGCTCACCAGGGTCCCCAGCAAAGAACACGGGGCCCCCCCGGCACCACAGCCTGCCTGGCTCTCCAGCAGAGCCTGTTTTAACCACCCCCCAGAAGAGGCTGTCCACAGGACTCCCCAGCACCACAGCCCCGCACACCGGGCTCCCCAGCACCACAGCCCGCTTGGCTCTCCATCAGAGCCTGTTCACACCGCTCCCCAGCAGAGCCTGTCTACAGGGCTACCCAGAAGCACAGCACAGCACACCGGGCTCCCCAGCCAAGCTCACCGGGCTCGCCAGCACAGCACACGAGGGCCCCCGGCACCACAGCCCGCCTGGCTCTCCAGCAAAGCTTCTTCACACGGCTCCCCAGCAGCACAGCCCAGCACACCGGGCTCCCCAGCACCACAGCCCACCTGGCTCTCCATCAGAGCCTGTTCACACCGCTCCCCAGCAGATCCTGTCTACAGGGCTACCCAGCAGCACAGCCCAGCACACCGGGCTACCCAGCCAAGCTCACTGGGCTCGCCAGCACAGCACACGAGGGCCCCCGGCACCACAGCCCGCCTGGCTCTCCAGCAAAGCCTCTTCACACGGCTCCCCAGCAGCACAGCCCAGCACACCGGGCTCCATAGCCGATGTCACCCGCCACCGCAGCACAGCACACGGGGCCCCCCAGCACCACAGCCCAGCAAACCGGGCTCCCCAGCACAGCACACGGGGGTCCCCAGCAACACAGCCCGCCTGGCTCTCCAGCAGAGCCTGTTCAAAACACTCCCCAGCAGAGCCTGTCCACACGGCTCCCCAGCAGCACAGCCCAGCACACCGGGCTCACCAGCACAGCACACGGGGGCCCCCAGCACAGCACACGCGGGCCCCCAGAACCACAGCCCTCCTGGCACTCCATCAGGGCCTATTCACACCGCTCCCCAGCAGAGCCTGTCAACACGGCTCCCCAGCACCACAGCCCAGCACACCGGGCTCCCCAGCCAGGCTCAACGGGCTCCCCAGCATGGAACACGGGCACCCCCAGCACCGCAAACAGCCTGGCTCTGCAGCAGAGCCTGTTCAAGCCACTCCCCAGCAGAACCTGTCCACACGGCTCCCCAGCAGCACAGCCCAGTACACCGGGCTCCCCAGCCCAGCTCACCGGGCTCCCCAGCACAGCACACGGGGCTCCCCAGCAGAGCCTGTCTACACGGTTGGCCAGCACCACAGTCCAGTACACCGGGCTCCCCAGCCCAGCTCACCAGGCCCCCCAACACAGCACACGGGGGCCCCAAGCACCACAGGCCGCCTGGCTCTCCATCAGAGCCTGTTCAACCCTCTCCCCAGCAGAGCCTGTCCACACGGCTCCCCAGCACCACAGCCCAGAACACCGGGCTCCCAAGCGCAGCTCAACGGGCTCCCCAGCACAGCACATGGGACAACCCAGCACCACAGCCCGCCTGGCTCTCCATCAGAGCCTGTTCACACCGCTCCCCAGCTGAGGCTGTCTACACGGCTCCCCAGCACAACAGCCCAGCAAACCGGGATCCCCAGCCCAGCTCACCGGGCTCCCCAGCACAGCACACGGGGGCCCCCAGCACCACAGGCAGCCTGGCTCTCCATCAGAGCCTCTTCACACCGCTCCCCAGCAGAGCTTTTACACACGGCTCCCCAGCACCACAGCCCAGCACACCGGGCTCCCCAGCCCTGCTCACCGGGCTCCGTTGCAGAGCACACGGGGGCCCCCAGCACCACAGCCGGCCTGGCTCTCCATCAGAGCCTGTTCACACCGCTCCCCAGCAGAGCCTGTCTACACGGCTCCCCAGCAGCACAGCCCAGCACACCAGGCACCACAGCCGATCTCACCGGGCTCCGCAGCACAGCACACGGGACCCCCCAGCACCACAGCCCAGCACACTGGGCTCCCCAGCCCAGCTCACCGGACTCCCCAGCACAGCACACGGGCGCCCCCAGCACCACAGCCCGCGTTGCTCTCCAGTAGAGCCTGTTCAAACCACTCCCCAGCACAGCCTGTCGACAAGCCTCCGCAGCAGCACAGCCTAGAACACCGGGCTCCCCAGCCCAGCTCACCGGGCTCCCCAGCACAGCACACTGGGGCCCCCAACACCACAGCCCGCATGGCTTTCCATCAGAGCCTGTTCACACCGCTCCTCAGCAGAGCCTTTCCACACGGCTCCCCAGCAGCACACCCTAGGACACCGGACTCCCCAGCCCAGCTCACCGGGCTCCCCAGCACAGCACACGGGAGGCCCCCAGCACCACAGCCCCCCTGGCTCTCCAGCAGAGCCTGTTCAAACCACTCTCAAGCACAGCCTGTCTACACGGCTCAACAGCAAGACAGCCCAGAACACCGGGCTCCCATGCCCAGCTCACCGGGCTCACCAGCACAGCACACGGGGCCCCCAGCACAACTGCCCGCCTGGCTCTCCATCAGAGACTGTTCACACCGCTCCCCAGCAGAGCCTGTTCACTCCGCTCCCCAGCAGAGCCTGTCTACACGGCTCCCCAGCACCACAGCCCAGCACACCGGGCTCCCAGGCGCAGCTCACCGGGCTCCCCAGCACAGCACACGGGGCCCCCAGCACCACAGCCCGCGTGGCTCTCCAGCAGAGCCTGTTCAAACCACTCCCAAGCAAAGCCGGTCCACACGGCTCCCCAGCAGCACAGCCCAGCACACTGGCCTCCCCAGCCCAGCTCACCGGGCTCCCCAGCACAGCACACGGGGCCCCCCAGCATTACAGCCCACATGGCTCTCCATCAGAGCCTTTTCAAACCGCTCCCCATCAGACCCTGTCCACACGGCTCCCCAGCAGCACAGCCCAGCACACCGGGCTACCCAGCACAGCACATGCGGGCCCCCAGCACCACAGCCCGCCTGGCTCTCCGGCAGAGCCTTTTTAAACCGCTCCCCAGCAGAGCATGTCCACACGGCTCTCCAGCACCACAGCCCAGTACACCGGGCTCCCCAGCCCAGCTCACCGGGCTCCCCAGCCCAGCTCAACGGGCTCCCCAGCACAGCACACGGGGCCCCCCAGCACAGCACACGGGGCCCCCCAGCACCACAGCCCGAATGGCTCCAAAGCACAGCCTGTCTACACGGCTCCCCAGCACCACAGCCCAGCACACCGGGCTCCCCAGCAGAGCACACGGGGGCCCCCAGCACAGCACACGTGGCTTCCCAGCCCAGCTCAGCTGGCTCCCCAGCACAGCACACGGTCCCCCCCTGGACCACAGCCCGCCTGGCTCTCCAACAAAGCCTTTTCACACCCCACCACAGCAGAGCCTGTCTACACGGCTCCCCAGCACAACAGCCAAGCACACCGGGCTCCCCAGCCCAGCTCACCGGTCTACCCAGCACAGCACACGGGCCGCCCCACCACCATAGCCCGCCTGGCTCTCCATCAAAGCCTGTTCACACCGCTCCCCAGCAGAGCCTGTCTACACGGCTCCCCATAACCACAGCCCAGCACACCGGGCTCCCCAGCCCAGATCACCGGGCTCCCCAGGACAGCACACGGGGCCCCCAAGCACCACAGCCAGCCTGGCTCTCCATCAGAGCCTGGTCACAGCGTTCCGCAGCAGAGCCTGTCCACACAGCTCCCCAGCATCACAGCCCAGCACACCGGTCTCCTAAACCCAGCTCACCGGGCTCCCCAGAACAGCACACGGGGGCCCCCAGTACCACAGCATGCCAGGCAATCCAGCATACCCTGTTCAAACCACTACCCAGCAGAGCCTGTCCACACGGCTCCCCAGCACCACAGCCCAACACACCGGGCTCCGAAGCCCAGCTCAACGGGTTCCCCAGCACAGCACACGGGGCCCCCCAGAACCACTGCCAGCCTGGCTCTCCATCAGAGCCATTTCACACCACTCCCAAGCAGAGCCTGTCCACACGGCTCAACAGCACCACAGCCCAGAACACCGGGCTCCCCAGCACAGCACACGGGGCCCCCAGCACAACAGCCCGCCTGGCTCTCCATCAGAGACTGTTCACACCGCTCCCCAGCAGAGCCTGTTCACTCCGCTCCCCAGCAGAGCCTGTCTACACGGCTCCCCAGCACCACAGCCCAGCACACCGGGCTCCCAGGCGCAGCTCACCGGGCTCCCCAGCACAGCACACAGGGCCCCCAGCACCACAGCCCGCGTGGCTCTCCAACAGAGCCTGTTCAAACCACTCCCAAGCAAAGCCGGTCCACACGGCTCCCCAGCAGCACAGCCCAGCACACTGGCCTCCCCAGCCCAGCTCACCGGGCTCCCCAGCACAGCACACGGGGCCCCCCAGCATTACACCCCACATGGCTCTCCATCAGAGCCTTTTCAAACCGCTCCCCATCAGACCCTGTCCACACGGCTCCCCAGCAGCACAGCCCAGCACACCGGGCTACCCAGCACAGCACATGCGGGCCCCCAGCACCACAGCCCGCCTGGCTCTCCGGCAGAGCCTTTTTAAACCGCTCCCCAGCAGAGCATGTCCACACGGCTCTCAAGCACCACAGCCCAGTACACCGGGCTCCCCAGCCCAGCTCACCGGGCTCCCCAGCCCAGCTCAACGGGCTCCCCAGCACAGCACACGGGGCCCCCCAGCACAGCACACGGGGCCCCCCAGCACCACAGCCCGAATGGCTCCAAAGCAGAGCCTGTCTACACGGCTCCCCAGCACCACAGCCCAGCACACCGGGCTCCCCAGCAGAGCACACGGGGGCCCCCAGCACAGCACACGTGGCTTCCCAGCCCAGCTCAGCTGGCTCCCCAGCACAGCACACGGTCCCCCCCTGGACCACAGCCCGCCTGGCTCTCCAACAAAGCCTTTTCACACCCCACCACAGCAGAGCCTGTCTACACGGCTCCCCAGCACAACAGCCAAGCACACCGGGCTCCCCAACCCAGCTCACCGGTCTACCCAGCACAACACACGGGCCGCCCCACCACCATAGCCCGCCTGGCTCTCCATCAAAGCCTGTTCACACCGCTCCCCAGCAGAGCCTGTCTACACGGCTCCCCATAACCACAGCCCAGCACACCGGGCTCCCCAGCCAAGATCACCGGGCTCCCCAGGACAGCACACGGGGCCCCCAAGCACCACAGCCAGCCTGGCTCTCCATCAGAGCCTGGTCACAGCGCTCCGCAGCAGAGCCTGTCCACACAGCTCCCCAGCATCACAGCCCAGCACACCGGTCTCCTAAACCCAGCTCACCGGGCTCCCCAGAACAGCACACGGGGGCCCCCAGTACCACAGCATGCCAGGCAATCCAGCATACCCTGTTCAAACCACTACCCAGCAGAGCCTGTCCACACGGCTCCCCAGCACCACAGCCCAACACACCGGGCTCCGAAACCCAGCTCAACGGGTTCCCCAGCACAGCACACGGGGCCCCCCAGAACCACTGCCAGCCTGGCTCTCCATCAGAGCCATTTCACACCACTCCCAAGCAGAGCCTGTCCACACGGCTCATCAGCACCACAGCCCAGAACACCGGGCTCCCCAGCACAGCACACGGGGCCCCCCAGAACAGCACACGGGGCATCCCAGCACCACAGCCCGCCTGGCTCTCCATCAGAGCTTCTTCACACCGCTCCCCAGCAGAGCCTTTCTACACGGCTCACCAGCAGCACAGCCCAGCACACCGGGCTCCCCAGCCCAACTCAACGGGCTCCCCAGCACAGCACACCGGCCCCCCCAGCACAGCACACGGGGCTTCCAAGCACAAAAGTCCGCCTGGCTCTCCATCAGAGCCTGTTCAACCCTCTCCCCAGCAGAGCCTGTCCACACGGCTTCACAGAACCACAGCCGAGCACACTGGGCTCCGAAGCCCAGCTCACTGGGCTCCCGAGTACAGCACACGGGGCGCCCAAGCACCACAGCCCGGCTGGTTCTCCATCAGAGCCTGTTCACACCGCTCAACAGCACAGCCTGTCTACACGGCTCCCCATCACCACAGCCCAGCACCCAGGGATCCCCAGCCCAGCTCACCGGGCTCCTGAGAACAGCTCACGGGGGCCCCCAGCACCACAGCCCGCCTGGCTCTCCATCAGGGCCTGTTCACACCCCTCCGCAGCAGAGCCTGTCTACACGGCTCCCCAGCACAAAAGCCCAGCACACCGGGCTCCCCAGCCCAGCTCACCGGGCTCCCCAGGACAGCACACGGGGCCCCCCAGCACCACAACCTGCCTGGCTCTCCAGCAGAGACTGTTCAAACCACTCCCCAGCAGAGCCTGTCCACACCGCTCCCCAGCACAAAAGCCCAGCACACCGGGCTCCCCAGCCGAAATCAACGGGCTCCCCAGCACAAAACACGGGGCCCCCCAGAGCCACAGCCCGCCTGGCTCCCCAGCAGAACCTGTTCACACTGCTCCCCAGAAGAGCCCTTCTACACGGCTCCCCAGCACCACAGCCAAGCACACCATGCTCCCCAGCCCAGCTCACCCGGCTCCCCAGCACAGAACACTGGGCCACCCAGCACCAGAGCCCGCCTGGCTCTCCATCAGAGCCTGTTCAAACCACTCCCATGCAGAGCCTGTCCACACGGCTCCCCAGCACCACAGCCCAGCTCACCGGGCTCCCCACCACCACAGCCCAGCACACCGGGCTCCACATCCCAGCTCAAAGGGCTCCGCAGCCCAGCACACCGGGGGCCCCCAGCACCACAGCCTGCCTGGCTATCCAGCAGAGCCTGTTCAAACCACTCCCCAGCAGAGCCTGTCCACACGGCTCCCCAGCACCACAGCCCAACACACCGGGCTCCGAAGCCCAGCTCAACGGGCTCCCCAGCACAGCACACGGTGCCCCCCAGCACCACAGCCCGCCTGGCTCTCCATCAGAGACTGTTCACACCGCTCCAAAGCAGAGCCTGTTCACTCCGCTCCCCAGCAGAGCCTGTCTGCACGGTTCACCAGCACCACAGCCCAGCACAACGGGCTCCCCAGCACCACAGCCCAGCACACGGGGCTCCCCAGCCCAACACACCGGGCTCCCGAGCACGGCACACGGGGGCCCCCAACACAGCACACGGGGGCCTCCAGCACCACAGCCCGCCTGGCTCCCCAGCAGAGCATGGTCAAAACACTCCCCAGTAGTCCCTGTCCACACGGCTCCCCAGCAGCACAGCCTAGCACAGCGGGCTCCCCGGCAAAGCTCACCGGGCTCCCCAGCACAGCACACGGGGGCCCCCAGCACCACAGCCCGCCTGGCTCTCCATCAAAGCCTGTTCACAGCGCTCCGCAGCAGAGCCTGTCCACTCGGCTCCCCAGCAGCACAGCCCAGCACACCGGGCTCCCCAGCCAGGCTCAACGGGCTCCCCAGCACAGCACACGTGGCCCCCCAGCAGAGCCTGTCTACACGGTTGGCCAGCACCACAGCCAAGCACACCGGGCTCGCCAGCCAAACTCAACGGGCCCCCCAGCACAGCACACGGGGGCCCCCAGCACCACAGCCCGCCTGGCTCTCCATCAGAGCCTGTTCACACCGCTCCGCAGCAGAGCCTGTCTACACGGTTCCCCAGCACCACAGCCCAGCACACCGGGCTCCCCAGCCCAACTCAACGGGCTCCCGAGGACAGCACACGGGGGCCCCCAGCACCACAGCCCGCCTGGCTCTCCATCAGAGCCTGTTCACACCGCTCCCCAGCAGAGCCTGTCTACATGGTTCGCACGCACCACAGCCCAGCACACCGGGCTCCCAAGCCCAGGTCAACTGGCTCCCCAGCACAGCACACGGGGGCCCCCAGCACCAAAGCCCGCCTGGCTCTAAATCAGAGCATGTTCAACCCTCTCCCCAGCAGAGCCTGTTCAAACAACTCCCCAGCACCACAGCCCAGCACACCGGGCTCCCCAGCCCAGCTGAACGGGCTCCCCAGCACAGCACACGGGGGCCCACAGCACCACAGCCTGCCTGGCTGTCCAGCAGAGCCTGTCCACACCGCTCCCCAGAAGAGATTGTCCACCCGGCTCCCCAGCAGAACAGCCCAGCACACCGGGCTCCCCAGCACAGCACACGGGGCACCCCAGCACCACAGCCCACCTGGCTCTCCATCAGAGCCTGTCCACACCGCTCCCCAGAAGAGATTGTCCACACGGCTCCCCAGCAGAACAGCCCAGCACACCGGGCTCCCCAGCACAGCACACGGGGCCCCCCAGCACCACAGCCCTCCTGGCTCTCCAGCTTAGCCTGTTCACACCGCTCCCCAGCAGACCCTGTCCACACGGCTCCCCAGCACCACAGCCCAGCACACCGGGTTCCCCAGCACAGCACACGGGGCCCCCCAGCACCACAGCCCGCCTGGCTCTCGATCAGAGCCTGTTCACACCGGTACCCAGCAGAGCCTGTCTACACGGTTCCCCAGCACCACAGCCCAGCACACCAGGCTCCCCAGCACAACAGCCCAGCACACGGGCCTCCCCAGCCCAGCACACCGGGCTCCCCAGCACAGCACACGGGGCCGCCCAGCACATGAGCCCGCATGGCTCTCCATCAGAACCTGTTCAAACCACTCCCCAGCAGAGCCTGTCCACACGGCTCCGCAGCACCACAGCCCGCCTGGATCTCCATCAGAGCCTGTTCACAAAGCTCCCCAGAAGAGCCTGTCTACACGGCTCCCCTGCAGCCCCGCACACCGCAGCACAGCCCGCCTGGCTCTCCATCAGAGCCTGTTCCCACCGCTTCCCAGCAGACCCTCTCCACACGGCACGCCAGCAGCTCAGCCCAGCACACTGGACTCCGCAGCCCAGCACACCGGGCAACCGAGCACAGGACACGGGGGCCCCCAGCACCACAGCCCGACTGGCTCTCCATCAGAGCCTGTTCACACCGCTCCGCAGCAGAGCCTGTCTACACGGCTCCCCATCACCAAAGCCCAGCACACCGGGCTCCCCAGCACCACAGCCGAGCACACGGGGCTCCCCAGCACAGCACACCGGGCTCCCCAGCACAGCAGACGGGGCCCCCCAGCACCACAGCACGAATGGCTCCCCAGCAGAGCCTGTCTACACGGCTCCCCAGCACCATAGCCCAGCACACCGGGTTCCCCTGCCCAGCTCAACGGGCTCCCCAGCACAGCACACGGGGCCCCCCAGCACCACAGCCCGCCTGACTCTCCAACAGAGCCTTTTCAAACCACTCGCCACCAGAGCCTGTCCACACGGCTCCCCAGCAGCACAACCCAGCACACCGGGCTCCCCAGCCCAAATCAACGGGCTCCCCAGCCCAGCTCACCCGGCTCCCCAGGACCGAAAAGGGGGCCCCCAAGCACAACAGCCCGCCTGGCTCTCCATCAGAGCCTGTTCAAACCACTCCCATGCAGAGCCTGTCCACACGGCTCCCAAGCAGCACAGCCCAGCAAACCGGGCTCCTCCGCCCAGCTCACCGGGGTCCCCAGCACAGCAAACGGGGGCCCCCCAGCACCACAGCCCACCTGGCTCTCCATCAGATCCTGTTCACACCGCTCCCCAGCAGAGCCGGTCCACACGCCTCCCCAGCAGCACAGCCCAGCACACCGGGCTCCGCAGCCCAGCTCACCGGGCTCCCCACCACAGAACACGGTGCCCCCCAGCACCACAGCCCGCCTGGCTCTCCATCAGAGCCTGTTCACACAGCTCCCCAGCACAGCCTTTCCACACGGCTCACCAGCACCAAAGCCCAGCACACCGGCCTCCCCAGCACAGCACACGGGGCCCCCCAGCAATACAGCCTGCTTGACTCTGCATCAAGGCCTGTTGAAACCACTCCCCAGCACAGCCTGTCCACACGGCTCCCCAGCACCACAGCCCGCCTGGCTCTCCAGCAGAGACTGTTCAAACCAGTCCCCAGCAGAGCCTGTCCACACGGCTACCCAGCACCACAGCCCAGCACACCGGGCTCCTCGGGCCAGCTCACCGGGCTCCCCAGCACAGCACACGGGGGCCCACAGCACCACATCCGGCATGGCTCTCCATCAGTGCCTGTTCACACCGCTCCCCAGCAGAGCCTGTTCACACCGCTCCCCAGCAGAGCCTGTCCACACAGCTCCCCAGCACCACAGCCCAGCACACCGGGCTCCCCAGCCAAGCTCAATGGGCTCCCCAGCACCACAGCCCGCCTGGCTCTCAATCAGTGCCTGTCTACACGGCTCCCCAGAACCACAGCCCAGCACACCGGGCTCGCCAGCCCAGCTCAAGGGGCTCCCCAGCACAGAACACGGGGCCCCCCAGCACCACAGCCCGCCTGGCTCTCCATCAGAGCCTTTTCACACCGCTCCTCAGCAGAGCCTGTCCACACGGCTCCCCAGCACCACAGCCCAGCACACCGGGCTCCTCAGCCCAACTCACCGGGCTCCCCAGCACAGCACATGGGGGCCCCCAGCACCACAGCCCGCCTGGCTCTCCAGCAGACCCTTTTCAAACCACTCCCCAGCACAGCCTTTCCACACGGCTCCCCAGCACCACAGCCCAGCACACCGGGCTCCCCAGCACAGCACACGGGGCCCCCCAGCACCACAGCCCGCCTGGCTCTCCATAAGAGCCTGTTCACTCCGCTCCCCAGCAGAGCATGTTCAAACCACTCCCCAGCAGAGCCTGTACACACGGCTCCCCAGCACTACAGCCCAGCACACCGGGCTCCCCAGCCCAGCTCAACGGGCTCCCCAGCACAGTACACGGGGCCCCACAGCACAGCACACGGGGCTTCCCAGCACAACAGCCCGCCTGGCTCTCCATCAGAGCCTGTTCACTCCGATCCCCAGCAGAGCCTGTTCAAACCATTCGCCAGCAGAGCCTGTCCACACGGCTCCCCAGCACCACAGCCCAGCATACCGGGCTCCCCAGCCAAGCACACCGGGCTCCTCAGCCAGCTCACAGGGCTCCCCAGCACAGCACACGGGGGCCCCCAGCACCACAGCCCGCCTGGCTCTCCATCAGAGCCTGTTCACACCGCTCCGCAGCAGAGCTTGTCTACACGGCTCCCCATCACCACAGCCCAGCTCACCGGGCTCCCCAGCACCACAGCCCAGGACACGGGGCTCCCCAGCCCAGCACACCGGGATCCCCAGCACAGCACACGGGGCCCCCCAGCACCACAGCCCGCCTGGGTCTCCATCCGAGCCTGTTCAAACCACTCCCCAGGAGAGCCTGTCCACACGGCAACCCAGCAGCAAAGCCCAGTAAACCGGGCTCCCCAGCCCAGTTCACCGGGCTCCCGAGCACTGCACACGGGGCCCCCCTGCACCACAACCCGCCAGGCTCTCCATCAGTGCCTGTTCACACCGCTCCCCAGCAGAGCCTGTTGAAACCAGTCCCCGGCAGAGCCTGTCTACACGGCTCCCCAGCACCACAGCCCAGCACACCGGGCTCCCCAGCCCAGCTCAACGGGCTCCTCAAGACAGAACAAGGGTCCCCCCGCACCACTGCCCGCCTGGCTCTCCATCAGAGCCTTTCCACACCGCTCCTAAGAAGAGCCTGTCCACACGGCTCCCCAGCACCACAGCCCAGCACACCGGGCTCCTCAGCCCAGCTCACCGGGCTCCCGATCACGGCACACCGGGCCCCCCAGCACCACAGCCCGCCTGGCTGTCCAGCAGATCCTTTTCAAACCACTCCCCAGCAATATCCTTTCAACACGGCTCCCCAGCAGCACAGCCCAGCATACCGGGCTACCCAGCCCAGCTCAACGGGCTCCCCAGCACAGCACACGGGGCCCCCCAGCACCACAGCCCGCGTGGCTCTCCATCAGAGCCTGTTCACACCGCTCCCCTGAAGAGCCTGTCCACACGGCTCCCCAGCAGCACAGCCCAGCAAACCGGGCTCCCCAGCACAGCACACGGGGGCCCCCAGCACCACAGCCCGCCTGACTCTCCATCAGAGCCTGTTCACACCGCTCCCCAGCAGAGCCTGTCCACACGGCTCCCCAGCACCACAGCCCAGCACACCGGGCTCTCCAGACCAAAACAACGGGCTCCCCAGCACAGAACATGGGGCCCCCCAGCACCACAGCCCGTCTGGCTCTCCATCAGAGCCTGTCCACAGCGCTCCCCAGCAGAGCCTGTCCACACGGCTCCCCAGCACCACAGCCCAGCACACCGGGCTCCCCAGCCCAGCTCACAGGGCTCCCCAGCACAGCACACGGGGGCCCCCCGCACCACAGCCCGCCTGGCTCTCCAGCAGAGACTTTTCAAGCCTCTCCCAAGCAGAGCCTGTCCACACGGCTCCCAAGCAGCACAGCAAAGCACACCGGGGTCAACAGCCCAGCTCACCGGGCTCCCCAGCACAGCACACTGGGGCCCCCAGCAAAACAGCGCGCCTTGCTCTCCAGCAGAGCCTGTTGAAACCACTCCCCAGAAGAGCCTGTCTACACGGCTCGCCAGCAGCCCCGCACACCGCAGCACAGCCCACCTGGCTCTCCATCAGAGCCTGTTCACACCGCTCCCCAGCAGACCCTGTCCACACGGCACCCCAGCAGCTCAGCCCAGCACACCGGGCTCCGAAGCCCAGCTCACCGGGCTTCCAAGCACAGCACACGGGGCCCCCCAGCACAACAGCCAGCCTGGCTCTCCATCAGAGCCTTTTCACACCGCTTCCCAGCAGACCCTGTCCACACGGCACCCCAGCAGCACAGCCCAGCACACCGGGCGCCGCAGCCCAGCTCACAGGGCTACCGAGCACAGCACACGGGGGCCCCCCAGCACCACAGCCCGCCTGGTTCTCCATCAGAGCCTTTTCACACCGCTTCCCAGCAGACCCTGTCCACACGGCACCCCAGCAGCTCAGTCCAGCACACCGGGCTCCCCAGCCCAACTCACCTGGCCCCCCAGCACAGCACAAGGGGCCCCCCAGCACCACAACCCGCCTGGCTCTCCATCAGTGCCTGTTCACACCGCTCCCCAGCAGATCCTGTTCACACCGCTCCCCAGCAGAGCCTGCCTACACGGCTCCCCAGCACCACAGCCCAGCACACCGGGCTCCCCAGCCCAGCTCACCCGGCTCCCCAGCACAGAAAAGGGGGCCCCCAAGAACAACAGCCCGCCTGGCTCTCCATCAGAGCCTGTTCAAACCACTCCCATGCAGAGCCTGTCCACACGGCTCCCCAGCAGCACAGCCCGGCACACCGGGCTCCTCCGCCCAGCTCACCGGGGTCCCCAGCACAGCAAACGGGGGCCCCCCAGCACCACAGCCCACCTGGCTCTCCATCAGATCCTGTTCACACCGCTCCCCAGCAGAGCCGATCCACACGCCTCCCCAGCAGCACGGTCCAGCACACCGGGCTCCACAGCCCAGCTCACCGGGCTCCCCACCACAGCACACGGGGGCCCCCCAGCACCACAGCCCGCCTGGCTCTCCATCAGAGCCTGTTCACACGGCTCCCCAGCACAGCCTGTCCACAGGGCTCACCAGCACCACAGCCCAGCACACCGGCCTCCCCAGCACAGCACACGGGGCCCCCCAGAAATACAGCCTGCCTGGCTCTGCATCAGAGCGTGTTCAAACCACTCCACAGCAGAGCCTGTCTACACTGCTCGCCAGCACTACAGCGCAGCACACAGGGCTTCCCAGCCAAGCTCAACGGGCTCCTGAGCACAGCACACGGGGGCCCCCAGCACCACAGCCCGCCTGGCTCTCCATCAGAGCCTGTTCACACTCGTCGGCAGCAGAGCCTGTCTACACGGCTCCACAGCACAAAAGCCCAGCTCACCGGGCTCCCCAGCACAGCACACGGGGCCCCCCAGCACCACAGCCCGCCTGGCTCTCCAGCAGAGCCTGTTGAAACCACTCCCCAGCACAGCCTGTCCACACGGCTCCCCAGCACCACAGCCTGCCTGGCTCTCCAGCAGAGACTGTTCAAACCAGTCCCCAGCAGAGCCTGTCCACACGGCTCCCCAGCACCACAGCCCAGCACACCGGGCTCCCCAGCACAGCACACGGGGCCCCCCAGCACCACAGCCCGCCTGGCTTTCCATCAGAGCCTCTTCACACCGCTCCCCAGCAAAGCCTGTCTACACGACTCCCCACCAGCAGAGCCCAGCACACCAGGTTCCCCAGCCCATCTCACCGGGCTCCCCATCACAGCAAACGGGGGCCCCCAGAACAACAGCAAGCCTGGCTCTCCATCAGAGCCTATACAAAACTCTCCTCTGCAGAGCCTGTCCACACGGCTCCCCGGCACCACAGCCCAGCACTCCGGGATCCCCAGCACAGCACACGGGGGCCCCCAGCAAAGCACACAGGGCCCCCCTGCACCACAGCCCGCCTGGCTCTCCAGCAGAGCCTGTTCAAATCGCTCCCCAGGAGAGCCTTTCCACACGGCTCCCCAGCACAACAACCCAGCACACCGGGCTCCCCAGCACCGCACACGGGGGCCCCCAGCACAGCACACGGGGGCCCCCAGCACAGCACACGGGGGCCCCCAGAACCACAGCCCGCCTGGCTCTCCATCAATGCCTGTTAACACTGCTCCCCAGTAGAGCCTGTCCACTCGGCTCCCCAGCAGCACAGACCAGCACACCGGGCTCCCCAGCGAGGCTCAACGGGCTCCCCTGCACAGCACACGTGGCCCCCCAGAAGAGCCTGTCTACACGGTTGGCCAGCACCACAGCCCAGCACACCGGGCTCACCAGCCAAGCTCACCGGGCTCCACAGCACAGCACACGAGCCCCCCCAGCAAAGCACACGGGACTTCCCAGCACAACAGCCCGCCTGGCTCTCCATCAGAGCCTGTACAAAACTCTCCTCAGCAGTGCCTGTCCACACGGCTCCCCAGCACCACAGCCCAGCACACCGGGATCCCCAGCACAGCACACGGGGGCCCCCAGCACCTTAGCCCGCCTGGCTCTCCATCAGAGCCTCTTCACACGGCTCCCCAGCAGCACAGCCCAGCACACCGGGCTCCCCAGCACAGCTCACCGTGCTCTGCAGCAAAGAACACGGGGGCCCCCAGCACCACAGCCCGCCTGGCTCTCCATCAGAGCCTGTCCACACGGCTCCCCAGCAGCACAGCCCAGCACACCGGGCTCCCCAGCACAGCACACGGTGGCCACCAGCACCACAGCCCGCCTGGATCTCCAGCAGAGCCTGTCCACACGGCTCCCCAGCACCACAGCCCAGCACACCGGGCTCCCCAGCACCAGCGAACCGGGCTCCCCAGCACTGGACACGGGGGCCCCCAGAACCACAAGCCCCGTGGCTCTCCAGCAGAGCCTGTTAACACCGCTCCCCAGCAGAGCCTGTCCACAGGGCTCCCCAGAAGCACAGCCTAGAACACCGGGCTCCCCAGCCGATCTCACCGGGCTCCCCAGCAAGGCACACAGGGCCCCCGAGCACCACAGCCCACCTGGCTCTCCAGCAGAGTCTGTTGAAACCACTCCCCAGCAGAGCCTGTCTACACGGCTCCCCACCAGCACAGCCCAGCTCACCGGGCTCCCCAGCCCAGCTTACCGGGCTCCCCAGCACTGGACACGGGGGCCCCCACAACCACAGGCCGCCTGGCTCTCCAGCAGAGCCTGTTAACACTGCTCCCCAGTAGAGCCTGTCCACAGGGCTCCCCAGCAGCAGAGCCCAGCACACCGGGCTCCCCAGCCGATGTCACCGGGCTCCCCAGCAAGGCACACGGGGCCCCCCAGCACCACAGCCCGCCTGGCTCTCCAGCAGAGCCTTTTCAAACCACTCCCCAGCAGAGAAGGTCCACACGGTTCCCCAGCACCACAGCCCAGCACACCGGGCTCCACAGCACAGCTCACCGGGCTCCCCAGCACAGCACACGGGGCCCGCCACAACCAAAGCCCGCCCGGCTCTGCAGCAGATCCTGTTCAAACCACTCCCCAGCAGAGCCTGTCCACACGGCTCCCCAGCACCACAGCCCAGCAATCCGGACTCCCCGGCCAAGCTCACCGGGCTCCCCAGCACAGCACACGGGGCCCCCCAGCAGAGCCTGTCTACACGGTTTGCTTGCACCACAGCCCAGCACACCGGGCTCCCCAGCCCAGCTCACCGGGCGCCCCAGCAAAGCACACGGGGGCCCCCAGCACCACAACCCGCCTGGCTCACCATCAGAGCCTATTCACACCGCTCCGCAGCAGAGTCTTTCTACACGGTTCGCCAGCACCACATCCCAGCACACCGGGCTCCCCAGCCAAGCTCTACGGGCTCCCGAGCACAGCACACGGGGGCCCCCAGCACAAAAGCCCGCCTGGCTCTCCATCAGAGCCATTTCACACCGCTCCCCAGCAGAGCCTGTCCACACAACTCCCCAGCACGACAGCCCAGAACACTGGGCTCCCCAGCCTTCCTCAACGGGCTACCCAGCACATCACACGGGACCCCCAAACACCACAGCCCGCCTGACTCTCCATCAGAGCCTGTTCACTCCGCTCACCAGCAGATCCTGTTCACACCGCTCCGCAGCAGAACCTGTCTACGAGGCTCCCCAGCACAACAGCAAAGCACACCGGGCTCCCGAGCCCACCTCACCGGGATCCCCTGCACAGCACACGGGGCCCCCCACCACCACAGCCCGCCTGGCTCTCCAGCAGACCTTATTCAAACCACTCCCCAGCAGAGCCTGTCCACACGGCTCCCCAGCACCACAGCCCAGCAAACCGGGCTCCCCAGCCCAGCTCATCGGGCTCCCCAGCACAGCACATGGGGCCCCCAAGCACCACAGCCCGCCTGACTCTCCATCAGAGCCTGTTCACACCGCTCCCCAGCAGAGCCTGTCCACACGGCTCCCCAGCACCACAGCCCAGCACACAGGGCTTCCCAGCCAAGTACACCGGGCTCCAGAGCACGGCACACGGGGCCCCCCAGCACCACAGCCCGCCTGGCTCTCCATTAGAGCCTGTTCACACGGCTCCCCAGGAGCACAGCCCGCCTGGCTCTCCAGCATAGCCTGTTCACACCGCTCCCCAGCAGCACAGCCCAGAAAACCGGGCTCCCCAGCACAGCACACGGGGCCCCCCAGCACCACAGCCTGCCTGGCTCTCCATCAGAGCCATTTCACAGCGCTCCGCAGCAGAACTTGTCCACACGGCTCCCCAGCAGAACAGCCCAGAACACCGGGCTCCCCAGCACAGCACACGGGGGCCCCCAGCACAGCACATGGAGGGCCCCCAGCACCACAGCCCGCCTGGCTCTCCAGCAGAGCCTGTTCAAACCAATCCCAAGCACAGCCTGTCCACACGCCTCCCCAGCAGCACAGCCCAGCCCACCGGGCTCCCCAGCCCAGCTCACCGGGCTCCCCAGCAAAGCACACGGGGCCCCCCAGCACCACAGCCCCCCTGGCTCTCCATTAGAGCCTGGTCACAGCGCTCCGCAGCAGAGTCTGTCCACACGGCTCCCCAGCAGCACAGCCCACCACACCGGGCTTCCCAGCCAAGCTCACCGGGCTCCCCAGCAAAGCACACGGGGCCCCCCAGCACCACAGCCCCCCAGACTCTCCATCAGAGCCTGTTCACACCGCTCCTCAGCAGAGCCTGTCCACACGGCTCGCCAGTACCACAGCCCAGAACACAGGGCTCCCCAGCACAGCTCACGGGGCCCCCCAGTACAGCACACGGGGGTCCACACCATCACAGCCCGCCTGGCTCCCCATCAGACCGTGTTCACACCGCTCCCCAGCACAGCCTGTCTACACGGCTCCCCATCACCACAGCCCAGCACACCGGGCTCCCCAGCCCAGCTCACCGGGCTCCCCAGCACTGCACACGGGGCCCCCAAGCACCACAGCCCGCCTGGCCCTCGAGCAGAGCCTGTTCCAACCACTCCCCAGCAGAGCCTGTCCACACGGCTCCCCAGCAACACAGCCCAGCACACCGGGCTCCCCATCCCAGCTCTACGAGATCCCCAGCACAGCACACGGGGCCCCCCAGCACCACAGCCCCCCTGGCTCTCCATCAGAGCCTGTTCACTCGGCTCCCCAGCAGAGCCTGTTCTAAGCACTCCCCAGCAGAGCCTGTACACACGGCTCCGCAGCACCACAGCCCACCACACCGGGCTCCCCAGCACAGCACACGGGGCCCCCCAGCACAGCACACGGGGCTTCCCAGCACAACAGCCCGCCTGGCTCTCCATCAGAGCCTGTTCACTCCGCTCCCCAGCAGAGCCTGTTCAAACCACTCGCCAGCAGAGCCTGTCCACACGGTTGGCCAGCACCACAGCCGAGCACACCGGGATCCCCAGAACAGCACACGGGGCCCCCCAGCATCACAGCCCGAATGGCTCCGCATCAGAGCCTGTTGAAACCACTCCCCAGCACAGCCTGTCCACACGGCTCCCCAGCTCCACAGCCCGCCTGGCTCTCCAGCAGAGACTGTTCAAACCAGTCCGCAGCAGAGCCTGTCTACACGGCTCCCAAGCACAAAAGCCCAGCACACCGAGGTCCCCAGCCCAGCTCACCGGACTCCCCAGCACAGCACACGAGGGCCCCCCAGCACCACAGCCTGCCTGGCTCTCCAGCAGAGACTTTTCAAACCAATCCCCAGCAGAGCCTGTCCACACCGCTCGCCAGCACAACAGCCCAGCACACCGGGCTCCCCAGCCGAGCTCAACGGGATCCCAAGCACCGAACACGGGCCCCCCCAGAGCCACAGCCCGCCTGGCTCTCCATCAGAGCCTGTTCAGACCGCTCACCGGCAGAGCCTGTCTACACGGCTCCCCAAAAGCACAGCCCAGCACACCAGGCACCCCAGCCCAGTTCACCGGGCTCCCGAGCACGGCACACGGGGCCCCCCACCACCACAACCCGCCTGGCTCTCCATCACTGCCTTTTCACACCGCTCCCCAGCAGAGCCTGTTCATTCCGCTCCCCAGCAGAGCCTGTCTACACGGCTCCCCAGCACCACAGCCCAGCTCACCGTGCTCCCCAGCACAGCACACAGGGCCCCCCAGCACCACAGCCCACCTGGCTCTCCATCAGAGCCTGTTCACACCGCTCCCCAGCAGAGTCTCTTCACATCGCTCCCCAGCAGAGCCTGTCCACACGGCTCGCCAGTACCACAGCCCAGCACACAGGGCTCCCCAGCACAGCTCACGGGGCCCCCCAGTACAGCACACGGGGGTCCACACCATCACAGCCCGCCAAGCTCTCCATCAGAGCGTGTTCACACCGCTCCCCAGCACAGCCTGTCTACACGGCTCCCCATCACCACAGCCCAGCACACCGGGCTCCCCAGCCCAGCTCACCGGGCTCCCCAGCACTGCACACGGGGCCCCCAAGCACCACAGCCCGCCTGGCTCTCGAGCAGAGCCTGTTCAAACCACTCCCCAGCAGAGCCTGTCCACACGGCTCCCCAGCACCACAGCCCAGCACACCGGGCTCCCCATCCCAGCTCTACGAGATCCCCAGCACAGCACACGGGGCCCCCCAGCACCACAGCCCCCCTGGCTCTCCATCAGAGCCTGTTCACTCCGCTCCCCAGCAGAGCCTGTTCAAACCACTCCCCAGCAGAGCCTGTACACACGGCTCCGCAGCACCACAGCCCACCACACCGGGCTCCCCAGCACAGCACACGGGGCCCCCCAGCTCAGCACACGGGGCTTCCCAGCACAACAGCCCGCCTGGCTCTCCATCAGAGCCTGTTCACTCCGCTCCCCAGCAGAGCCTGTTCAAACCACTCGCCAGCAGAGCCTGTCCACACGGTTGGCCAGCACCACAGCCGAGCACACCGGGATCCCCAGCACAGCACGCGGGGGCCCCCAGCATCACAGCCCGAATGGCTCCCCAGCAGAGCCTGTCTACACGTCTCCCCAGCAGCACAGCCCAGCACACCGCAGCACAGCCCGCCCGGCTCTCCATCAGAGCCTGTTCAAACCGCTCCCCATCAGATCCTGTCCACACGGCTCCCCAGCACCACAGCCCGCCTGGTTCTAAATCAGAGCCTGTTCAAACAGCTCCCCAGCACCACAGCCCAGCACACCAGGCTCCCCAGCCAAGCTCAACGGGCTCCCCAGCACAGCACACGGGGGCCCCCAGCACCACAGCCTGCCTGGCTGTCCAGCAGAACCTTTACACACCACTCCCCAGCACAGCCTGTCCACACGCCTCCCCAGCACCACTGCCCAGCACACCGGGCTCCCCAGCCAGGCTCAACCGGCTCCCCAGCATGGAACACGGGGACCCCCAGCACCACAGCCCGCGTTGCTCTCCAGCAGAGCCTTTTGAAATCACTCCCCAGCACAGCCTGTCCACGCGCCTCCCCAGCAGCACAGCCCAGAACACCGGGCTCCCAAGCCCAGCTCACCGGGCTCCCCAGCACAGCACACGGGGCACCCCAGCAGAGCCTGTCTACACGGTTGGCCAGCACCACAGTCCAGTACACCGGGCTCCCCAGCCCAGCTCACCGTGCCCCCCAGCACAGCACACGGGGGCCCCCAACACCACAGCCCGCCTGGCTCTCCAACAGAATCTGTTCACACCACTCCCCAGCAAAGCCTTTCTACAAAGCTCCCCAGCACCACAGCACAGCACACCGGGATCCCCAGCCCCGCTCACCGGGCCCACCAGCACAGCACACGGGGGCCCCCAGCACCACAGCCCGCCTGGCTCTCCATCAGAGCCTGTCCACACGGCTCCCCAGAAGCACAGCCTAGCACACCGGGATCCCCAGCACAGCACACGGGGGCCCCCAGCACCACAGCCCGCCTGGCTCTCAATCAGAGCCTGTTGAAACAACTCCCCAGCAGAGCTTGTCCACATGGCTCCCCAGCAGCACAGCCCAGCACACCGGGCTCCCCAGCCCAGCACACGGGGGCCCCCAGCACCACAGCCCGCCTGGCTCTCCAGCAGAGCATTTTCAAACCGCTCCTCAGCAAAGCCTGTCCACACGGCTCCCCAGCAGCACAGCCCAGCACACCGGGCTCCCCAGCCCTGCTCACCGGGCTCCCCAGTACAGCACACGGGGGCCCCCAGCACAGCTCACCGGGCTCCCCAGCAGCGCACACGGGGCCCCTCAGCACCACAGCCCGCCTGGCTCTCCAGCAGAGCCTGTCCACACCGCTCCCCAGCACAAAGGCCCAGCACACCGGGCTCCCCAGCCCAGCTCAACGGGCTCCCCAGCACAACACACGGGGCACCCCAGCACCACAGCCCGCCTGGCTGTCCAGCAGAGCCTGTCCACACCGCTCTCCAGCAGAGCCTGTCCACACGGCTCCCCAGCAGAGCCTATCCATAGGTTCCCCAGCACCACAGCCCAGCACACCGGGCTCCCAAACACAGCACACGGGGCCCCCCAGCACCACAGCCCGCCTTGCTCTCCATCATGGCCTGTTCAACCCTCTTCCCAGCAGAGCCTGTTCACACCGCTCCCCAGCAGAGCCTGTCCACACGACTCCCCAGCACCACAACCCAACACACCGGGCTCCCCAGAACAGAACACCGGGCCCCCCAGCACCACAGCCCGCCTGGCTCTCCATCAGAGACTGTTCACACCGCTCCCCAGCAGAGACTGTTCACACCGCTCCCAAGCACAGCCTGTCTACACGGCTCCCCAGCACCACAGCCCAGCACACCAGGATCCCCAGCCCAGCTCACCGGGCTCCCCAGAACAGCACACCGGGCCCCCCAGCACCACAGCCCGCCTGGCTCTCCATCTGAGCCTGTTCACTCCGCTCCCCAGCAGAGCCTGTTAAAAACAGTCCCCTAGAGAGCCTGTCCACACGGCTAACCAGCAGCACAGCCCAGCACACCGGGCTCCCCAGCCGATCTCACCGGGCTCCCCAGCAAGGCACACGGGGCCCCCCAGCACCACAGCCCGCCTGGCTCTCCAGCAGAGTCTGTTGAAACCACTCCCCAGCAGAGCCTGTCTACATGGCTCCCCAGCAGCACAGCCCAGCTAACCGGGCTACCCAGCCCTGCTTACCGGGCTCCCCATCACTGGACAAGGGGGCCCCCAGAACCACAGGCCGCCTGGCTCTCCAGCAGAGCCTGTTAACACTGCTCCCCAGTAGAGCCTGTCCACAGGGCTCCCCAGCAGCAGAGCCCAGCACACCGGGCTCCCCAGCCGATGTCACCGGGCTCCCCAGCAAAGCACACGGGAGCCCCCAACACCACAGCCCGCCTGGCTTTCCATCAGTGCCTGTTCACACCACTCCCCAGCAGAGCCTGTTCACTGCGCTCCCCAGCAGAGAATGTCTACACGGCTCCCCAGCACCACAGCCCAGCACACCGGGCTCCCCAGCCAGGCTCAACGGGTCCCCCAGCACAGCACACGGGGCCCCCCAGCAGAGCCTGTCTACACGGCACCGCAGCAGCTTAGCCCAGCACACCGGGCTCCCCAGCCCAACTCACCGGGCCCCCCAGCATAGCACAAGGGGCCTCCCAGCACCACAGCCCGCCTTGCTCTCCATCAGAGCCTGTTCACACCGCTCCCCAGCAGAGCCTGTTCCCTCCGCTCCCTAGCAGAGCCTGTCCACACGCCTCCCCAGCACCACAGCCCAGCACACCGGGCTCCCCAGCCCAGCTCACCGGGCTCCCCAGCACAGCAAACGGCGCCCCCCAGCAGAGCCTGTCTACACGGTTCGCCAGCACCACAGCCCAGCACACCGGGCTCCCCAGCCCAGCTCAACGGGCTCCCCAGCATTGCACACGGGGCCCCCCAGCACCACAGCCCGCCTGGCTCTCCAGCAGAGCAAGTTCACACGGCTCCCCAACAGAGCCTGTCCACACGGCTCCCCAGCACCACAGCCGAGCACACCGGGCTCCCCAGCACAGCACACGGGGCCCCCCAGCACAACAGCCCGCCTGGCTGTCCAGCAGAGCCTTTTCAAACCACTCCCCAGCAGAGCCGGTCCACACGGCTCCCCAGTACAACAGCCCAGCACACCGGGCTCCGTAGCAGAGCACACGGGGGCCCCCAGCACCACAGTCAGCCTGGCTCTCCATCAGAGCCTACTAACACAGCTCCCCAGCAGAGCCTGTTCACTCCGCTACCCAGCAGAGCCTGTCTACACGGCTCCCCAGCACCACAGCACATCACACCGGGCTCCCCAGCCCAGCTCACCGGGCTCCCCAGCACAGCACACTGGGCTCCCCAGCACCACAGCCCGCCTGGCTCTCCGGCACAGCCTGTTTAAACCGCTCCCCAGCAGAGCCTGTCCACACGGCTCCCCAGCAGCACAGCCCAGCTCACCGGGCTCCCCAGCACAGCACACGGGGGCCCCCAGCACTACAGCCCGCCTGGCTCTCCATCAGAGCCTGTCCACACGGCTCCCCATCAGCACAGCCCAGCACACCGGGCTCCCAAGCCCAGCTCACCGGGCTCCCCAGCACAGAACACGGGGCCCCTCACCACCACAGCCCGCCTGGCTGTCCAGCAGAGCCTCTTCCAACCACTCCCCAGCAGAGCCTGTACACATGGCTCCCCAGCAGCAAAGCCTTGCACACCGGGCTCCTCAGCCCAGCTCACCGGGCACCCCAACACATCACACGGGGGGGCCCAGCATCACAGCCCGCCTGGCTCTCCATCAGAGCCTGCTCACACAGCTCCGCAGCAGAGCCTGTCTACACGGTTCCCCAGCACCACAGCCCAGCTCAAATGGCTCTCCAGCACTGCACACGGGGCAACCCAGCACAGCTCACCGGGCTCCCCTGAACCAAAGCCCGCCTGGCTCTCCATCAGAGCCTGTTCAACCCTCTCCCCAGCAGAGCCTGTCCACACGGCTCCCCAGCACCACAGCCCAGCACACCGGGCTCCCAAGCACAGCACACGGGGCACCCCAGCGCCACAGCCCGCCT
The DNA here is from genome assembly GCA_024666655.1 of Dascyllus trimaculatus. Taxonomy (NCBI): domain Eukaryota; kingdom Metazoa; phylum Chordata; class Actinopteri; family Pomacentridae; genus Dascyllus; species Dascyllus trimaculatus. The sequence continues at coordinate 48,893 of JAMOIN010001316.1, forward strand.
GACTCTCCAGCAGAGCCTGTTCAAACCACTCGCCAGCAGAGCCTGTCTACACGGCTACCCAGCACGACAGCCCAGCTCACTGGGCTTCTCTGCCCAGCTCACCGGGCTCCCCAGCACAGCACACGGGGCTTCCCAGCACCAAAGCCCACCTGGCTCTCAATCAGAGCCTGTTCACTCTGCTCCCCAGCAGAGCCTGTCGACAAGGCTCCCCAGCAGAGACTGTCCACACGGCTCCCCAGCAGGACAGCCCGCCTGGATCTCCAGCAGAGCCTGTCCACACGGCTCCCCAGCACCACAGCCCAGCACACTGGGGTCCCCAGCCCAGCTAACCGGTCTCCTCAGCACTGGACACGGGGGCCCCCAGAACCACAGGGCGCCTGGCTCTCCAGCAGAGCCTGTTAACACCGCTCCCCAGCAGAGCCTGTCCACAGGACTCCCCAGCAGCACAGCCCAGCACACCGGGCCCCCCAGCCGATCTCACCAGGCTCCCCAGCAAGGCACACGGGGCCCCCCAGCACCACAGCCCGCCTGGCTCTCAAGCAGAGTCTTTTGAAACCACTCCCCAGCAGAGCCTTTCTACACGGCTCCCCAGCAGCACAGCCCAGCTCACCGGGCTCCCCAGCAAAGCACACGGGGGCCCCCAGCAACACAGAACGCCTGCCTGTCCATCAGAGCCTGTTCACACTGCTCACCATCAGCACAGCCCAGCTCACCGGGCTCCCCAGCCCACCTCACCAGACTCCCCAGCACAGCACATGGGGGCCCCCAGCACCACAGCCCGCCTGGCTCTCCAGCAGAGCATGTTCACACAACTCCCCAGCAGAGCCGGTCCCCACGGCTCCCCAGTACCACAGTCCAGCACACCGGGCTCCCCAGCCTAGCTCAACGGGCTCCGCAGCACAGCACACGGGGCCACTCAGCACCACAGCCCAGCACACCGGGCTCCCCAGCCCAGCTCACCCGGCTCCCCAGCACAGCACACGGGGGCCCTCTGCACCACAGCCCGCCTTGCTCTCCATCAGAGCCTTTTCAAACCATTCCCCAGCAGAGACTGTCCATACGGCTCCCCAGCACCACAGCCCAGCACACTGGGGTCCCAAGCCCAGCTAACCGGTCTCCTCAGCACTGGACACGGGGGCCCCCAGAACCACAGGCCGCCTGGCTCTCCAGCAGAGCCTGTTAACACCGCTCCCCAGCAGAGCCTGTCCACAGGACTCCCCAGCAGCACAGCCCAGCACACCGGGCTCCATAGCCGATCTCTCCGGGCTCCGCAGCACAGCACACGGGGCCCCCCATCACCACAGCCCAGCACACCGGGCTCCCCAGCCCAGCTCACCGGGCTCCCCAGCACAGCACACGAGGGCCCCCAGCAACACAGCCCGCCTGGCTCTCCAGCAGAGCCTGTTCAAAACACTCCCCAGCAGAGCCTGTCCACACGGCTCCCCAGCAGCACAGCCCAGGACTCCGGGCTCCCCAGCACAGCAGACGGGGGCCCCCAGCACAGCACACGTGGGCCCCCAGCACCACAGCCTGCGTTGTTCTCCAGCAACGCCTGTTCAAACCACTCCCCAGCACAGCCTGTCCACACGGCTCCCCAGCACCACAGCCCAGCACACCGGGCTTCCCAGCACAGCACAAGGGGCCCCCCAGCACCACAGCCCGCCTGGCTCTGCATCAGAGCCTGTTCACACCGCTCCCCAGCAGAGCCTGTCTTCACGGTTCCCCAGCACCACAGCCCAACACACCGGGCTCCCCGGCCCAGGTCAACCGGCTCCCCAGCACAGCACACGGGGCCCCCCAGCACCACAGCCCGAATGGCTCCCCCGCAGAGCCTGTCTACACGGCTCCCCAGCACCACAGCCCAGCACACCGGGCTCCCCATCCCAAATCACCGGGCTCCCCAGCACAGCACACGGGGCCCCCCAGCACCACAGCCCGCCTGGCTCTCCATCAGAGCCTGTTCAAACCACTCCCCAGCAGAGCCTGTCCACACAGCTCCACAGAAGAGCCAGTATGCCCGGCTCCCCAGCAGCACTGCCCAGCTCAGCGGGCTCCACAGCACAGCACACTGGGGCCCCCAGCACCACAGCCTGCCTGGCTCTCCATCAGAGACTGTTCACACCGCTCCCCAGAAGAGCCTGTTCACTCCGCTCCCCAGCAGAGCCTGTCCACACGGCTCCCCAGCACCACAGCCCAGCACACCGGGCTCCCCAGCCCAGCTCACCGGGCTCCCCAGCACAGCACACGGGGCCCCCCAGCACCACAGCCCGCCTGGCTCCCCAGCAGAGCCTGTTCAAACCACTCCCCAGCAGTCCCTGTCCACACGGCTCCCCAGCAGCACAGCCTAGCACAGCGGGCTCCCCGGCCAAGCTCACCGGGCTCCCGATCACAGCACACGGGGGCCACCAGCACCACATCCCGCCTGGCTCTCCATCATGGCCTGATCACACCACTACCCTGCAGAGCCTCTTGAAACCACTCCCCAGCAGAGCCTGTCCACACGGCTCCCCAGCACCACAGCCCAGCACACCGGGCTCCCCAGCCCAGCTCACCGGGCTCCCCAGCAAAGCACACGGGGGCCCCCAAAGCCACAGCCCGCCTGGCTCTCCATCAGAGCCTTTTCAAACCATTCCCCAGGAGAGACTGTCCATACGGCTCCCCAGCAGAACAGCCCTGCACACCGGGCTCCCCAGCACAGCACACGGGGCCCCCCAGCACCACAGCCCGCCTGGCTCTCCATCAGAGCCAGTTCACACCGCTCCCCAGCAGAGCCTGTCCACACGGCACCCAAGCACCACAGCCCAGCACAAAGGGCTCCCCAGCCCAGCACACCGGCCTCCACAGCACAGTACACAGGGCCCCACAGCACCACAGCCCGCCTGGCTCTCCAGCAGAGACTGTTCAAACCACTCCCCAGCAGAGCCTGTCCACACGGCTCCTCAGCAGAGCCTGTCCACACGGCTCCCCAGCAGAACAGCCCAGCACACCGGGCTCCCCAGCCCTGCTCACCGGGCTCCCCAGTACAGCACACGGGGGCCTCCAGCACAGCTCACCGGGCTCCCCTGAACAGCACACGGGGGCACCCAGCACCACAGCCCGCCTGGCTCTCCGGCAGAGCCTGTTCAAACCACTCCCGAGCAGAGCCTGTTCACTCGGCTCCCCAGCACAACAGCCCAGCACACCGGGCTCCCCAGGCCAGCTCAACGGCCTCCTCAGCACAGAACAAGGGGCCCCCCAGCACCACAGCCCGCCTGGCTGTCCAGCAGATCCTTTTCAAACCACTCCCCAGCAATGCCTTTCCACACGGCTCCCCAGCAGCACAGCCCAGAATACCGGGCTCCCCAGCCCAGCTCAGCGGGCTCCCCATCACAGCACACGGGGCACCCCAGCACCACAGCCCACCTGGCTCTCCATCAGAGCCTGTTCACACCGCTCCCCAGAAGAGCCTGTCCACACGGCACCCCAGCAGCTCAGCCCAGCACACCGGGCTCCGCAGCCCAGCTCACCGGGCTTCCGAGCACACCACACGGGGCACCCCAGCACCACAGCCCGCCTGGCTCTCCATCAGAGCCTTTTCACACCGCTTCCCAGCAGACCCTGTACACACGGCACCCCAGCAGCTCACCCCAGCACACCGGGCTCCGCAGCCCTGCTCACCGGGCTAACGAACAAAGCACACGGGGGCCCCCAGCACCACAGCCCGCCCGGCTCTCCATCAGAGGCTGTTAACACCGCTTCCCAGCAGACCCTGTCCACACGGCACCCCAGCAGCTCAGCCAAGCACACCGGGCTCCCCAGCACAGCACACGGGGCCCCCCAGCACCACAGCCCGCCTGGCTCTCCATCCGAGCCTGTTCACACCGCTCCGCAGCAGAGCCTGTCTACACGGCTCCCCAGCACCACAGCCCAGCACACCGGGCTCCCCAGCACAGCACACGGGGCCCCCCAGCACCACAGCCCGCCTGGCTCTCCATCAGAGCCTGTTCACACCGCTCCGCAGCAGAGCCTGTCTACACGGCTGCCCAGCACCACAGCCCAGTACAACGGGCTCCCCAGCCCAGTTCATCGGGCTCCCCAGCACTGCTCATGGGGCCCCCCTGCACCACAGCCCGCCTGGCTCTCCAGCAGAGACTGTTCAAACCACTCCCCAGCAGAGCCTGTCCACACGGCTCCCTAGCAGCATAGCCGAGAACACCGGGCTCCATAGCCGATCTCACCGGGCTCCGCTGCACATCACACGGGGCCCCCCAGCACCACAGCCCAGCACACCGGGCTCCCCAGCACAGCACACGGGGGCCCCCAGCACAGAACACGGGAGCCCCCAGATCAGCACACGGGGGCCCCCAGCACAGCACACGGGGGCCCTCAGCACCACAGCCTGCGTTGCTCTCCAGTAGAGCCTGTTCAAACCACTCCCCAGCACAGTCTGTCCACAAGCCTCCCCAGCAGCACAGCCCAGAACACCAGGCTCCCCAGCCCAGCTCACCGGGCTCCCCAGCACAGCACACGGGGGCCCCCAACACCACAGCCCGCATGGCTTTCCATCAGAGCCTGTTCACACCGCTCCTCAGCAGAGCCTTTCCACACGGCTCCCCAGCAGCACACCATAGGACACCGGGCTCCCCAGCCCAGCTAACCGGGCACCCCAGCACAGCACACGGGGGCCTCCAGCACCACAGCCCGCCTGGCTCTCCATCAGAGACTGTTCACACCGCTCCCCAGCAGAGCCTGTTCACTCCGCTCCCCAGCGGAGCCTGTCTACACGGCTCCCCAGCACCACAGCACAGCACACCGGGCTCCCCAGCCAAGCTCACCGGGCTCCCCAGCACAGCACACGAGGGCCCCCGGCACCACAGCCCGCCTGGCTATCCATCAGACCCTGTTCACACCGCTCCCCAGCAGAGCCTCTTCACATCGCTCACCAGGAGAGCCTGTCCACACGGCTCCCCAGCAGCACAGCCCAGCACACCGGGCTCCCCATCACAGCAAACGGGGGCCCCCAGCACAGCACACGGGTGCCCCCAGCACCTCAGCCCGCCTGGCTCTCCAGCAGAGCCTGTTCAAACCTTTCCCCAAAAGAGACTGTCCGTACGGCTCCCCAGCAGCGCAGCCCTGCACCCCGGGCTCCCCAGCCAAGCTAACCGGGCTCCCCAGCACAGCACACGGGGGCCCCCAGCACAACAGCCTGCCTTCCTCTCCGGCAAAGCCGGTTCACACAGCTCCCCAGCAGAGCCAGTATGCACGGCTCCCCAGCAGCACTGCCCAGAACACGAGGCTCCCCAGCCCAGCTCACCAGGCTCTACAGCACAACACACGGGGGCCCCCAGCACCACAGCCCGCCAGGCTCTGCAGCAGAGCCTTTCCACACGGCTCACCAGCAGCACAGCCCAGCACACCGGGCTCCCCAGTACAGCACACGAGGGCCCCCAGCAAACAACACGGGGCCCCCCTGCATCACAGCCCGCCTGGCTCTCCAGCAGGGCCTGCTGAAACCGCTCCCCAGCAGAGCCTGTCTACACGGCTCCCCAGCACCACAGCCCAGCACACCGGGCTCCCCAGCCCAGCTCACCGGGCTCCCCAGCACAGCACACGAGGGCCCCCAGCAACACAGCCCGCCTGGCTCTCCAGCAGAGCCTGTTCAAAACACTCCCCAGCAGAGCCTGTCCACACGGCTCCCCAGCAGCACAGCCCAGGACTCCGGGCTCCCCAGCACAGCACATGGGGGCCCCAAGCAAAGCACACGTGGGCCCCCAGCACCACAGCCCGCGTTGTTCTCCAGCAACGCCTGTTCAAACCACTCCCCAGCACAGCCTGTCCACACGGCTCCCCAGCACCACAGCCCAGCACACCGGGCTCCCCAGCACAGCACACGGGGCCCCCCAGCACCACAGCCCGCCTGGCTCTGCATCAGAGCCTGTTCACACCGCTCCGCAGCAGAGCCTGTCTACACGGCTACCCAACACCACAGCCCAGCACACCGGGCTCCCCGGCCCAGCTCAACGGGCTCCCCAGCACAGCACACGGGCCCCCCAGCACCACAGCCCGAATGGTTCCCCAGCAGAGCCTGTCTACACGGCTCCCCAGCACCACAGCCCAGCACACCGGGCTCCCCAGCCCAGCTCACCGGGCTCCCCAGCACAGCACACGGGGGCCCCCAGCACCACAGCCCGCCTGGCTCTCCAGCAGAGACTGTTCACACCGCTCCCGAGCAGAGCATGTCCACACGGCTCCCCAGCAGCACAGCCCAGTTCACAGGCCTCCCCATCACAGAACACGGGGCCCCCCAGCACCACAGCCCACCTGGCTCTCCAGCACAGCCTATTCATACCGCTCCCCAGCTGACCCTGTCCACACGGCTCACCAGCACCACAGATAAGCACACCGGGCTCCCCAGCCCAGCTCAACGGGCTCCCAGGCATAGCACACGGGGTCCCCCAGCACCACAGCCCTGCTGTCTCTCCACTAGAGCCTGTTCACACCGCTCCCCAGCAGAGCCCGTCTACACGGCTCCCCAGCACAACAGCCAGGCTCACTGGGCTCCCCAGCCCAGCTCACCGGGCCCCCCAGCACAGCGAACGGGGGCCCCCAGCACCACAGCCCGCCTGGCTCTCCATCAGAGCCTTTTCACACCTCTCCGCAGCAGAGCCTGTCTACACGGCTACCCAACACCACAGCCCAGCACACAGGACTCCCCGGCCAAGCTCACCGGGCTCCCCGGCACAGCACACGGGGCCCCCCAGCACAGCACACGGGGCCCCCCAGCACCACAGCCAAGCACACCGGGCTCCCCAGCACAGCCCACTGGGGCCCCCAGCAACACAGCGCGCCTTGCTCTCCAGCAGAGCCTGTTGAAACCACTCCCCAGAAGAGCCTGTCTACACGGCTCACCAGCAGCCCCGCACACCGCAGCACAGCCCACCTGGCTCTCCATCAGAGCCTGTTCACACCGCTCCCCAGCAGACCCTGTCCACACGGCACCCCAGCAGCTCAGCCCAGCACACCGGGCTCCGAAGCCCAGCTCACAGGGCTTCCGAGCACAGCACACGGGGCCCCCCAGCACATCAGCCAGCCTGGCTCTCCATCAGAGCCTTTTCACACCGCTTCCCAGCAGACCCTGTCCACACGGCACCCCAGCAGCTCAGCCCAGCACACCGGGCCCCGCAGCCCAGCTCACAGGGCTACCGAGCACAGCACACGGGGGCCCCCCAGCACCACAGCCCGCCTGGTTCTCCATCAGAGCCTTTTCACACCGCTTCCCAGCAGACCCTGTCCACACGGCACCCCAGCAGCTCAGTCCAGCACACCGGGCTCCCCAGCCCAACTCACCTGGCCCCCCAGCACAGCACAAGGGGCCCCCCAGCACCACAACCCGCCTGGCTCTCCATCAGTGCCTGTTCACACCGCTCCCCAGCAGTGCCTGTTCAAACCGCTCCCCAGCAGAGCCTGCCTACACGGCTCCCCAGCAGCACGGTCCAGCACACCGGGCTCCACAGCCCAGCACACCGGGCTCCCCAGCCAAGCTCACAGGGCTGCCCAGCACAGCACACGGGGCATCCCAGCACCACAGTTCGCCTGGCTCTCCATCAGTGCCTGTACAACCATCTCCCCAGCAGAGCCTGTCCACACTGCTCCCCAGCACCACAGCCCAGCACACCGGGCTACCCAGCCCAGCTCAACGGGCTCCCCAGCGCAGCACACGGGGGCCCCCAGCACCACAGCCCGCCTGGCTCTCCAGCAGAGCCAGTTCACACCGCTCAACAACAGAGCCTGTCCACAGGGCTCCCCAGCACCACAGCCCAGTACACCGGGCCCCCCAGCCCAGCTCACCGGGCTCCCCGGGACATCACACGGGGGCCCCCAGCCCCACAGCCCGCCTGGCTCTCAATCAGAGCCTTATCAAACCACTCCCCATTAGAGACTGTCCACACGGCTCCCAAGCAGAAATGCCGAGCACACCGGGCTCCCCAGCAGAGCACACGGGGGCCCCAGGCACCACGGCCCGCCTGGCTCTCCAGCAGAGCCTTTTCAAAACACTCCCAAGCAGAGCCGGTCCACACTGCTCCCCAGCAGCACAGGCCAGCACACTGGCCTCCCCAGCCCATCTCACCGGGCTCCCCAGCACAGCACACGGGGCCCCCCAGCACCACAGCCCACCTGGCTCTCCCTCAGAGCCTGTTCACACCGCTCCCCAGCAGAGCCTGTCCACACGGCTCCCGAACAGCACAGCCCAGCACACCGGGCTCCATAGCCGATCTCACCGGGCTCCGCAGCACAGCACACGGGGCCCCCCAGCACCACAGCCCAGCACACCGGGCTCCCCAGCCCAGCACACCGGGCTCCCCAGCCCAGCTCACCGTGCTCCCCAGCACAGCACACGGGGGCCCCCAGCAACACAGCCCGCCTGGCTTTCCATCAGAGACTGTTCACACAGCTCCCCAGCAAAGCCTGTTCACTCCGCTCCCCAGCAGAGCCTGTCTACACGGCTCCCCAGCACCACAACCCAGCACACCGGGCTCCCCAACCCAGCTCACCGGGCTCCAAAGCACAGCACACGGGGGCCCCCAGCACCACAGCCCGCGTTGCTCTCCAGCAGAGCCTGTTCACACGGCTCCCCGGCAGAGCCTGTCTACACGGCTCCCCAGCACCACTGCCCAGCACAACGGGCTCCCCAGCCAGGCTCAACGGGCTCCCCAGCATGGAACACGGGGACCCCCAGCACCACAACCCGGCTGGCTCTCCATCAGAGCCTGTTCACACCGCTCCCCAGCCGAGCCTGTCTACACGGCTCCCCAGCACCAAAGCCCAGCACACCGGGATCCCCAGCTCAGCTCACCGGCCTCCCCAGCACAGCACACAGGGGCCCCCAGCACCACAGACAGCCTGGCTCTCCATCAGAGCCTCTTCACACCGCTCCCCAGCAGAGCCTTTCCACACGGCTCCACAGCACCACAGCCCAGCACACCGGGCTCCCCAGCCCTGCTCACCGGGCTCCGTAGCAGAGCACACGGGGGGCCCCAGCACCACAGCCCGCCTGGCTCTCCATCAGAGATTGTTCACACCGCTCCCCAGCAGAGCCTGTCTACACGGCTCCCCAGCAGCACAGCCCAGCACACCGTAGCACAGCCCGCCTGGCTCTCCAGCAGAGCCTGTTCACACGCTCCCCAGCAGAGCCGGTCCACACGGCTCCCCAGCAGCACAGCCCAGCACACTGGCCTCCCAAGCCCATCTCACCGGGCTCCGCAGCACAGCACACGGGGCCACCCAGCACCACAGCCCAGCACACCGGGCTCCCCAGCCCAGCTCACAGGGCTCCCCAGCACAGCACACGGGGGCCCCCAGCAACACAGCCCGCCTGGCTCCCTAGCAGAGCCTGTTCAAAACACTCCCCAGCAGAGCCTGTCCACACGGCTCCTCAGCAGCACAGCCCAGCACACCAGGCTCAACAGCCGATCTCACCGGGCTCCCCAGCACAGCACACGGGGGCCCCCAGCACAGCACACAGGGGCCCCCAGCACCACAGCCCGCCTGGCTCAACAGCAGAGCCTGTTCAAACCACTCCCCAGCAAAACCTTTCCACACGCCTCGCCAGCAGCACAGCCTAGCCCAGCGGGCTCCCCGGCCAAGCTCACTGTGCTCCCCAGCACAGCACACGGGGCCCACCAGCACCACAGCCTGCCTAGCTCTCAATCAGAGCTTGTTCACACCGCTCCCCAGCAGAGCCCTTCTACACGGCTCCCCAGCACCACAGCCCAGCACACCGGGCTCCCCAGCTCAGCACACGGGGGCCCCCAGCACCACAGCCAGCCTGGCTCTCCATCAGAGCCTATACTACTGAAGCAGCATCCCAGCTGCTTGGGCTCCCCAGCCCAGCTCCACTGGGGGTCCCTGCTTTACAACACAAGGGCCCCCCCCAGCCGAGCTCACCGGGCCCCCCAGCACAGCACACGGGGGCCCCCAGCATCACAGCCCGCCTGGCTCTAAATCAGAGCCTGTTCACACAGCTCCACAGCAGAGCCTGTCTACACGGCTCCCCAGCACCACAGCCCATTACACCGGGCTCCCCAGCACAGCACACGGGTCCCCAAAGCACAGCACACGGGGTTTCCCAGCACAACAGCCCGCCTGACTCTCTATCAGAGCCTGTTCAACCCTCTCCCCATCAGAGCCTGTCCACACAGCTCCCCACACAGCCCAGCACACGGGCTCCCAGCACAGCACGGGGCCCCCAGCAGCACCAGCGCACCTTGCTCTCAGAGCCTGTTCAAAAAACAGCTCCACAGCAGAGCCTGTCTACACGGCTGCCCAGCACCACAGCCCAGCACACCGGGATCCCCAGCCCAGCTCACCGGGCTCCCCAGCACAGCACACGGGGCCCCCCAGCACCACAGCCCGCCTGGCTCCCCAGCAGAGCCTGTTCAAACCACTCCCCAGCAGTCCCTGTCCACACGGCTCCCCAGCAGCACCGCCTAGCACAGCGGGCTCCACGGCCAAGCTCACTGGGCTCCCCAGCACAGCACACGGGGTCCACAAGCACCACATCCCGCCTGGCTCTGCATCATGGCCTGTTCAAACCGCTCCCCAGCCAAGCCAGTCTACACGGCTCCCCAGCACCACAGCCCAGCACACCGGGCTCCCAAGCCGATCTCACAGGTCTCCCCAGCACAGCACACGGGGCCCCCCAGCACCACAGCCCGCCTGGCTCTACAGCAGAGCCTGTTCACACCGCTCCCCAGCAGATCCTGTCCCCACGGCTCCCCAACAGAACAGCCCATCACACCGGGCTCCCCAACCTAGCTCACCGGGCTCCCCTGCACCACAGCCAGCCTGGCTCTCCATCAGAGCCTGTTCACACCGCTCCCCAGCAGAGCTTGTCTACACGGCTCCCCAGCAGCAAAGCCCAGCACACCGGGCTGCGCAGCCCAGCTCACCTTTCTCCCCAGCACAGCACACGGGGACCTCAGCATGACAGCCCGCCTGGCTCTCCATCAGAGCCTGTTCAGACCGCTCCCCATCAGAGCTTGTCCACACGGCTCCCCAGCAGCACAGCCCAGCACACCGGGCTCCCCATCACAGCAAACGGGGGCCCCCAGCACAGCACACGGGTGCCCCCAGCACCTCAGCCCGCCTGGCTCTCCAGCAGAGCCTGTTCAAACCTTTCCCCAAAAGAGACTGTCCGTACGGCTCCCCAGCAGCGCAGCCCTGCACCCCGGGCTCCCCAGCCAAGCTAACCGGGCTCCCCAGCACAGCACACGGGGGCCCCCAGCACAACAGCCTGCCTTCCTCTCCGGCAAAGCCGGTTCACACAGCTCCCCAGCAGAGCCAGTATGCACGGCTCCCCAGCAGCACTGCCCAGAACACGAGGCTCCCCAGCCCAGCTCACCAGGCTCTACAGCACAACACACGGGGGCCCCCAGCACCACAGCCCGCCAGGCTCTGCAGCAGAGCCTTTCCACACGGCTCACCAGCAGCACAGCCCAGCACACCGGGCTCCCCAGTACAGCACACGAGGGCCCCCAGCAAACAACACGGGGCCCCCCTGCATCACAGCCCGCCTGGCTCTCCAGCAGGGCCTGCTGAAACCGCTCCCCAGCAGAGCCTGTCTACACGGCTCCCCAGCACCACAGCCCAGCACACCGGGCTCCCCAGCCCAGCTCACCGTTCTCAGCAGCACAGCACACGGGGGCCCCCAGCAAACAACACGGGGCCCCCCTGCACCACAGCCCGCCTGGCTCTCGAGCAGAGCCTGTCCACACGGCTCCCCAGCAGATCAGCCCAGCACACCGGGCTACCCAGCAATGCACACGGTGGCCCCCAGCAACACAGCCCACCTGAATCTCCAGCAGAGCCTGTCCACACGGCTCCCCAGCACCACAGCCCAGCACACTGGGCTCCCCAGCCCAGTTAACCGGTCTCCTCAGCACTGGACACGGGGGCCCCCAGAACCATAGGCCGCCTGGCACTCCAGCAGAGCCTGTCCACACGGCTCCCCAGCAAAGCCTGTCCACAGGGCTCCCCAGCAGCACAGCCCAGCACACCGGGCTCCCCAGCACAGCACACGGGGGCCCCCAGCACAGCCCACGGGGGCCCCTTGCACAGCACACGGCGGCCCCCAGCACCACAGCCCGCCGAGCTCTCCAGCAGAGCCTGTTCAAACCACTCCCCAACAGAGCCTGTCCTCTCGGCTCCCCAGCACCACAGCCCAGTACACCTGGCTCCCCAGCCCAACTCAACGGGCTCCCCAGTACAGCACACGGGGGCCCCCAGCACCACAGCCCGCCTGGCTCTAAATCAGAGCATGTTCAACCCTCTCCCCAGCAGAGCCTGAACACACAGCACCCCAGCACCACAGCCCAGCACACCGGGCTCCCCAGCCCAGCTCAACGGGCTCCCCAGCACAGCACACGGGTGCCCCCAGCACCACAGCCCGCCTGGCTGTCCAGCAGAGCCTGTCCACACCGCTCCCCAGAAGAGCCTTTCCACACGGCTCGCCAGCAGAACAGCCCAGCAAACCGGGCTCCCCAGCCCAGCTCAACGGGCTCCCCAGCACAGCACACGGGGCAACCCAGCACCACAGCAAGCCTGGCATTCCATCAGAGCCTGTTCACACCGCTCCCCAGCAGAGCCTGTCTACACGGTTCCCCAGCACCACAGCCCAGCACACCGGGCTCCCCAGCCCATCTCACCGGGCTCCCCAGAACAGCACACGGGGGCCCCGAGCACCACAGCCCGCCTGGCTTTCCATCAGAGGCTGTTCACACCGCTCCTCAGCAGAGCCGGTCCACACGGCTCCCCAGCAGCACACCCTAGGACACCGGGCTTGCCAGCACAGCACACGGGGGCCCCCAGCACCACAGCTCGCCTGGCTCTCCATCAGAGCCTGTTCAAACCACTCCCCAGCACAGCCTGTCCACACGCCTCCCCAGCAGCACAGCCCGCCTTGCTCTCCATCAGAGCCTGTTCAAACCACTTCCCAACAGAGCCTGTCCACACGGCTACCCAGCATCACAGCCCAGCACACTGGGCTCCCCAGCCCAGCTCAACGGGCTCCCCAGGACAGCACACGGTCCCCCCCAGCACCACAGCCCGCCTGGCTCTCCATAAGAGCCTGTTCAAACCACTCCCCAGCAGAGCGAGTCCACACGGCTCCCAAGCACCACAGCCCAGCACACTGGGCTCCCCAGCCCAGCTCACAGGGCTCGCCAGCACAGCACACGGGGCCCCCCAGCACCATAGCCCGCCTGGCTCTCCAACAAAGCCTGTTCACACCCCTCCACAGCAGAGCCTGTCCACACGGCTCCCCAGCAGAGCCTGTCCACACGGCTCCCCAGAACCCCAGCCCAGCACACCGGGCTCCCCAGCCCAGCTCAACGGGCTCCCCAGCACAGCACACGAGGCCCCCCAGCACAGCATAAGGGGCTTCCCAGCACAACAGCCCGCCTGGCTCTCCATCAGAGCCTGTTCACTCCGCTCCCCAGCAGAGCCTGTCCACACGCCTCCCCACCACCACAGCCCAGCACACCGGGCTCCCCAGCACAGCACACGGGGCCCCCCAGCACAGCACACGGGGATTCCCAGCACCACAGCCCGCCTGGCTCTCCATCAGAGCCTCTTCACACCGCTCGCCTGAAGAGCCTGTCTACACGGCTCCCCAGCAGCAAAGCCCAACACACCAGGCTCCCCAGCCCTGCTCACCGGGCTCCCGATCACGGCACACGGGGCACCCCAGCACCACAGTCCGCCTGGCTCTCCAGCAGATCCTGTTGAAACCACAACCCAGCAGAGCCTGTACACACGGCTCCCCAGCAGCACAGCCCAGCACACCGGGCTCTGCAGCCCAACTCAACGGGCTCCCCAGCACAGCACACCGGCCCCCCCAGCACAGCACACGGGGCTTCCCAGCACAAAAGCCTGCCCTGCTCTCCATCAGAGCCTGTTCAACCCTCTCCTCAGCAGAGCCTGTCCACACGGCTTCCCAGCACCATAGCCCAGCACACTGGGCTCCGAAACCCAGCTCACTTGGCTCCCGAGTACAGCACACGGGGGCCCCAAGCACCACAGCCCGGCTGGCTGTCCATCAGAGCCTTTTCACACCGCTCAACAGCACAGCCGGTCTACACGGCTCCCCATCACCACAGCCCAGCACCCAGGGATCCCCAGCCCAGCTCACCGGGCTCCTGAGAAAAGCTCACGGGGGCCCCCAGCACCACAGCCCGCCTGGCTCTCCATCAGGGCCTGTTCACACCCCTCCGCAGCAGAGCCTGTCTACACGGCTCCCCAGCACAAAAGCCCAGCACACCGGGCTCCCCAGCCCAGCTCACCGGGCTCCCCAGCACAGCACACGGGGCCCCCCATCACCACAGCCTGGCTGGCTCTCCAGCAGAGACTGTTCAAACCACTCCCCAGCAGAGCCTGTCCACACCGCTCCCCAGCACAACAGCCCAGCACACCGGGCTCTCCAGCCGAACTCAACGGGCTCCCCAGCACAAAACACGGGGCCCCCCAGAGCCACAGCCCGCCTGGCTCCCCAGCAGAGCCTGTTCACACCGCTCCCCAGAAGAGCCCTTCTACACGGCTCCCCAGCACCACAGCCAAGCACACCGTGCTCCCCAGCCCAGCTCACCCGGCTTCCCAGCACAGAACACGGGGCCCCCCAGCACCAGAGCCCGCCTGGCTCTCCATCAGAGCCTGTTCAAACCACTCCCATGCAGAGCCTGTCCACACGGCTCCCCAGCAGCACATCCCAGCACACCGGGCTCGCCAGCCCAGATCACCGGGCTCCCCAGCACAGAACTCGGTGCCCCCCAGCACCACAGCCCGCCTGGCTCTCCAGCAGAGCCTGTTCAACCCTCCCCAGCAGCACAGCCCAGCACACTGGCCTCCACAGCCGAGCACACGGGGGCCCCCAGCACAGCACACGGGGGCCTCCAGCAAACCACACGGGTCCCCCCTGCACCACAGCCCGCTAGGCTCTGCAGCAGAGCCTGTCAACACGGCTCCCCAGCACCACAGCCCAGCTCACTGGGCTCCCCAGCACAGCACACGGGGCCCCCCAACACCACATCCCACCTGGCTCTCCATCAGAGCCTGTTCACACCGCTCCCCAGCAGAGCCTGTCCACACGGCTCCCCAGCAGAGCCTGTCCACAGGGCTCCCCAGCACCACAGCCCAGATCACCGGGCTCACCAGCCCAGCTCAACGGGCTCGGCAGCACAGCACACGGGGGCCCCCAACACCACCGCCCGCCTGGCTATCCAGCAGAGCCTGTTCAAACCACTCCCCAGCAGAGCGAGTCCACACGGCTCCCAAGCACAACAGCCCAGCAGACTGGGCTCCCCAGCCCAGCTCACAGGGCTCCCCAGCACAGCACACGGGGCCCCCCAGCACCATATCCCGCCTGGCTCTCCAACAAAGCCTGTTCACACCCCTCCACAGAAGAGATTGTCCACACCGCTCCCCAGAAGAGATTGTCCACCCGGCTCCCCAGCAGAACAGCCCAGCACACCGGGCTCCCCAGCACAGCACACGGGGCCCCCCATCAGCACAGCCCACCTGGCTCTCCATCAGAGCCTGTCCACACCGCTCCCCAGAAGAGATTGTCCACACCGCTCCCCAGCAGAACAGCCCAGCACACCGGGCTCCCCAGCACAGCACATGGGGCCCACCAGCACCACAGCCCGCCTGGCTCTCCAGCTTAGCCTGTTCACACCGCTCACCAGCAGAGCCTTTCCACACGGCTCCCCAGCACCACAGCCCAGCACACCGGGTTCCCCAGCACAGCACACGGGGCCCCCCAGCACCACAGCCCACCTGGCTCTCGATCAGAGCCTGTTCACACCGGTACCCAGCAGAGCCTGTCTACACGGTTCCCCAGCACCACAGCCCAGCACACCGGGCTCCCCAGCACAACAGCCCAGCACACGGGCTTCCCCAGCACAGCACATGGGGCCGCCCAGCACATGAGCCCGCATGGCTCTCCATCAGAGCCTGTTCAAACCACTCCCCAGCAGAGCCTGTCCACACGGCAATCCAGCACCACAGCCAAGCATACCGGGCTCCCCAGCCCGGCCCACCGGGCTCTCCAGCGTAGCACACGGGGGCCCCCAACACCACAGCCCGCGTTGGTCACCAGCAGAGCCTCTTCAAACCACTCCACAGCAGAGCCTTTCCACACTGCTCCCCAGCACCACAGCCCAGCACACCGGGCTCCCCAGCCCTGCTCACCGGGCTCCCCAGCACAGCACACGGGGGCCCCCAGCATAGCTCACCGGGCTCCCCAGCACAGCACACGGGGCCCCCCAGCACCACAGCCCGCCTAGCTATCCATCAGAACCTTTTTACAACGCTCCCCAGCAGAGCCGGTCCACACGGCTCCCCAGCAGCACAGAACAGCACACCGGCTTCCCCAGCAGAGCACACGGGGGCCCCCAGCACCACGGCCCGCCTGGCTCTCCAGCAGAGCCTGTTCAAACCACTCCCAAGCAGAGCCGGTCCACACGGCTCACCAGCAGCACAGCCCAGCACACTGGGCTCCGAAGCCCAGCTCACTGGGCTCCCGAGTAAAGCACACGGGGGCCCCCAGCACCACAGCCCGGCTGGCTCTCCATGAGAGCCTGTTCACACCGCTCAACAGCACAGCTTGTCTACACGGCTCCCCATCACCACAGCCAAGCACACAGGGATCCCCTTCCCAGCTCACCGGGCTCCTGAGCACAGCTCACGGGGGCCCCCAGCACCACAGCCCGCCTGGCTCGCAAACAGAGCCTGTTCACAACCGCTCCCCCGCAGCACAGCCCAGCACACCGGGCTCCCCAGCACAGCACACAGGGCCCCCAAACACCACAGCCTGCCTGGCTCTCCATCAGATCTTGTTCACACCGCTCCCCAGCAGAGCCTCTCTACACGGCTCCCCAGCAGCACAGCCCAGCACACCGGGCTCCCCAGCCCAGCTCACTGGGCTCCCCACCACAGCAACCGGGGGCCCTCAGCACAACAGCCCGCCTGTCCCTCCAGCAGAGCCTCTTCAAACCGCTCCTCAGCAGAGCCTGTCTACACGGCTCCCCAGCACCACAGCCCAGCACACAGGGCTCCCCAGCACAGCTCACCGGGCTCCCGACCAAAGCTCACGGGGGCCCGCAGCACCACAGCCCGCCTGGCTCTCCATCAGGGCCTGGTCACAGCGCTCCGCAGCAGAGCCTGTCCACACGGCTCGCCAGTACCACAGCCCAGCACACCGGGCTCCCCAGCCCAGCATACGGGGGCCCCCATCACAAAAGCGCGCCTGGTTCTCCATCAGAGCCTGTTCACAGCGCTCCCCAGCAGAGCCTGTCCACACGGCTCCCCAGCAGCACAGCCCAGCACACCAGGCTGCCCAGCACAGCACACGGGGGCCCCCATCACAGCACACGGGGCCCCCCAGCACCCCAGCCCGCCTGGCTCTCCAGCAGAGCCTGTTCACACCGCTCCGCAGCAGAACCTGTCTACATGGCTCCCCACCACCACAGCCCAGCACACCGGGCTCCCCAGAACTTCTCAACGCGCTCCCCAGCACAGCACACGGGGCTCCCAAGCCCAGCTCACCGGGCTCCCCAGCACAGAACACGGGGCCCCTCAGCACCACAGCCCGCCTGGCTTTCCAGCAGAGCCTGTTCCAACCACTCCCCAGCAGAGCCTGTACACACGGCTCCCCAGCAGCACAGCCTTGCACACCGGGCACCTCAGCCCAGCTCACCGGGCTCCCCAGCACAGCACACGGGGGCCCCCAGCACCACAGCCCGCCTGGCAATCCAGCAGACCCTTTTCAAACCACTCCCCAGCAGAGCCTGTCCACACGGCTCCCCAGCACCACATCCCAACACACCGGGCTCCGAATCCCAGGTCTCGGGGCTCCCCAGCACAGCACACGGGGACCCCCAGCACCACAGCCTGCCTGGCTCTCCAGCAGAGCCATTTCACACCGCTCCCCAGGAGAGCCTGTCAACACGGCTCCCCAGTAGCAAAGCCCACCACACCGGGCTCCACAGCCCAGCTCACTGTGCTTCCGAGCACAGCACACGGCGGCCCACAGCACCACAGCCCTCCTGGCTCTCCATCAGAGCCTGTTCACACCGCTCCCCAGCAGAGCCTGTGTACACGGCTCCCCAGCACCACAGCCCAGCACATTGGGGTTCCCAGCCCACCTCACCAGGCCCCCCAACACATCACACGGGGGCGCCCAGCATCACAGCCCGCCTGGCTCTCCATCAGAGCCTGCTCACACAGCTCCGCAGCAGAGCCTGTCTACACGGATCCCCAGCACCACAGCCCAGCTCAAAGGGCTCTCCAGCACTGCACATTGGGCTCCCCACCACCACAGCCTGCCTGGCTCTCGAGCAGAGCCTGTTCAAACCACTCCCCCAGCAGAGCCTGTCCATACGGCTCCCCAGCACCACAGCCCAGCACACCGGGCACCACAGCCCAGCTCAACGGGCTCCCCAGCACAGAACACGGGGACCCCCAGCACAGCACACGGGCCCCCCCAGCACAGCTCACCGGGCTCCCCAGCCCAGCTCACCGTAGTCCCCAGCACAGCAAACGGGGGCCCCCAGAACCACAGCGCGCCTTGCTCTGCAGCCGAGCCTGTGCAAAAAGCTCCGCAGCAGAGCCTGTCCACACGGCTCCCCAGCAGCACAGCCCAGCACACCGGGCTCCCCAGCCCAGCTAACCGGGCTCCCCAGCACAGAACACGGGGACCCCCAGAACATCACACGGGCCCCCCCAGCACAGCTCACCGGGCTCCCCAGCCCAGCTCACCGTGGTCCCCAGCACAGCAAACGGGGGCCCCCAGCACCACAGCGCGCCTTGCTCTGCAGCCGATCCTGTGCAAACAGCTCCCCAGCAGAGCCTGTCCACACGGCTCCCCAGCAGCACAGCCCAGCACACCAGGCTCCCCAGCCCAGCTCAACGGGCTCTCCAGCACAGCACAAGGGGGCCCCCAGCACTACAGCCCGCCTGGCTCTCCATCAGAGCCTTTTCACACGACTCCCCAGCAGCACAGCCCAGCACACCGGGCTCCGAAGCCCAGCTCAACGGGCTCCCCAGCACAGCACTAGGGGCTCCCCAGCACCACAGCCCAGCACACCGGGCTCCCCAGCGCAGTTCAGCGGGCTCTCGAGCACGGCACACGGGGCCACCCAGCACCACAGCCCGCCTGGCTGTCCAGCAGATCCTTTTCAAACCACTCCCCAGCAATGCCTGTCCACACGGCTCCTCAGCAGCACAGCCCAGCACACCGGCCTCCCCAGCCCAGCTCAACGGGCTCCCCAGCACAGCACACGGGGCCCCCCAGCACCACAGCCCGCCTGGCTCTCCAGAAGAGCCTTTTCACTCCGCTCCCCAGCAGAGCCTGTCCACACGGCTCCCCATTATCACAGCCCAGCACACCGGGCTCCCCAGCCCAGCTCACCGGGCTCCCCAGCACAGAACACGGGGCCCCTTCAGCACCACAGCCCGCCTGGCTGTCCAGCAGAGGCTGTTCCAACCACTCCCCAGCAGAGCCTGTACACACGGCTCCCCAGCAGCACAGCCTTGCACACCGGGCTCCTCAGCCCAGCTAACCGGGCTCCCCAGCACAGCACACGGGGGCCCCCAGCACCACAGCCCGCCTGGCAATCCAGCAGACCCTTTTCAAACCACTCCCCAGCAGAGCCTGTCCACACGGCTCCCCAGCACCACAGCCCAACACACCGGGCTCCGAAGCCCAGCTCAACGGGCTCCCCACCACAGCACACGGGTCCCCCCAGAACCACAACCCGCCTGGCTCTCCATCAGAGCCATTTCACACCGCTCCCCAGCAGAGCCTGTCCACACGGCTCCCCATTATCACAGCCTAGCACACCGGGCTCCCCAGCCCAGCTCACCGGGCTCCCCAGCACAGAACACGGGGCCCCTTCAGCACCACAGCCCGCCTGGCTCTCCATCAGGGCCTGTTCACACCCCTCCGCAGCAGAGCCTGTCTACACGGCTCCCCAGCACAAAAGCCCAGCACACCGGGCTCCCCAGCCCAGCTCACCGGGCTCCCCAGCACAGCACACGAGGGCCCCACAGCACCACAGCCTGCCTGGCTCTCCAGCAGAGACTTTTCAAACCATTCCCCAGCAGAGCCTGTTCAAACCACTCGCCAGCAGAGCCTGTCCACACGGTTGGCCAGCAACACAGCCGAGAACACCGGGATCCCCAGCACAGCACACGGGCCCCCCCAGCATCACAGCTCGAATGGCTCCCAAGCAGAGCCTGTCTACACGGCTCCCCAGCAGCACAGCCCAGCACACCAGGCTCCCCAGCCAAGCTCAACGGGCTCCCCTGCACAGCACACGGGGGCCCCCAGCACCACAGCCTGCCTGGCTGTCCAGCAGAACCTTTACACACCACTCCCCAGCACAGCCTGTCCACACGCCTCCCCAGCACCACTGCCCAGCACACCGGGCTACTGAGCCATGCTCAACCGGCTCCCCAGCATGGAACACGGGGACCCCCAGCACCACAGCCCGCGTTGCTCTCCAGCAGAGCCTTTTGAAATCACTCCCCAGCACAGCCTGTCCACACGCCTCCCCAGCAGCAAAGCCCAGAACACCGGGCTCCCAAGCCCATCTCACCGGGCTCCCCAGCACAGCACACGGGGGCCCCCAACACCACAGCCCGCCTGGCTCTCCAACAGAGCATGTTCACACCACTCCCCAGCAAAGCCTTTCTACAAAGCTCTCAAGCACCACAGCACAGCACACCGGGATCCCCAGCCCCGCTCACCGGGCCCACCAGCACAGCACACGAGGGCCCCCAGCACCACAGCCCGCCTGGCTCTCCATCAAAGCCTGTTCACACGGCTCCCCAGCAGCACAGCCCAGCACACCGGGCTCCCCAGCACAGCACACCGGGCCCCCCAGCACCAATGCCCGCCTGGCTCCCCAGAAGAGCCTGTCCACACGGCTCCCCAGCAGCACAGCCGAGCACACCGGGATCCCCAGCACAGCACACGGGGGCCCCCAGCACCACAGCCCGCCCGGCTCTCCATCAGAGCCTGTTAACACCTCTTCCCAGGAGACCCTGTCCACACGGCACCCCAGCAGCTCAGCCAAGCACACTGGGCTCCCCAGCGCAGCTCACCGGGCCCCCCAGCACAGCACAAGGGGCCCCCCAGCACCACAGGCCGCCTGGCTCTCCATCAGAGCCTGTTCACACCGCTCCGCAGCAGAGCCTGTCTACACGGCTCCCCAGAACCACAGCCCAGCTCACCGGGCTCACCAGCCCAGCTCACCTGGCTCTCCAGCACAGCACACGGGGCCCCAAAGCATCACAGTCCGCCTTGCTCTCCATGAGAGCCTGTTAACACGGCTCCCCAGCAGAGCCCGTCTATACGGCTCCCCAGCACCACAGCCCAGCACACCGGGCTCCCAAGCAGCGCACAAGGGGCCGCTCAGCACCACAGCCTGCCTGGCTCTCCAGCAGAGCCTGTCCACACCGCTCCCCAGCAGAACAGCCCAGCACACCGGGCTCCCCAGCCCAGCACACCGGGCTCCCCAGCCCAGCTCACCCGGCTCCCCAGCACAGAACACGGGGCTCCCCAGCACAACAGCCCGCCTGGTTCTCCATCAGAGCCTGTTCAAACCACTACCATGCAGAGCCTGTCCACACGCCTCCCCAGCAGCAAAGCCCAGCACACCGGGCTCCCCAGCCCAGCTCACCGGGGTCCCTAGCACAGAACACGGTGCCCCCCAGCACCACAGCCCGCCTGGCTCTCCATCAGAGCCTGTTTACACCGCTCCACAGCACAGCCTGTCCGCACGGCTCACCAGCACCACAGCCCAGCACACCGGCCTCCCCAGCACAGCACACGGGGCCCCCCAGCAATACAGCCTGCCTGGCTCTGCATCAGAGCCTGTTCAAACCACTCCACAGCAGAGCCTGTCTACACTGCTCCCCAGCACCACAGCCCAGCACACCGGGCTTCCCGGCCAAGCTCAACGGGCTCCTGAGCACAGCACACGGCCGCCCCCAGCACCACAGCCCGCCTGGCTCTCCATCAGAGCCTGTTCAAACCACTCCCCAGCAGAAAGACTCCACACGGCTCCCAAGCATCACAGCCCAGCACACTGGGCTCCCCAGCCGAGCTCACAGGGCTAACCAGCACAGGACATGGGGCCCCCCAGAACCACAGCCCGCCTGGCTCTCCATCAGAGCCTGTTCACACCAATCCGAGCATAGCCTGTCTACACGGCTCCCCAGCACCACAGCCCAGCACACCGGGCGCCCCAGCCAAGCTCACTGGGCTCCCCAGCACAGGACATGGGGCCCCCCAGAACCACAGCCCGCCTGGCTCTCCATCAGAGCCATTTCAAACCATTCCGAAGCAGAGCATGTCCACACGGCTCCCCAGCAGCACAGCCCAGCTCACCGGGCTCCCCAGCACAGCACACGGGAGCCCCCAGCTCCACAGCCCGCCTGGCTCTCCAGCAGAGCCTTTTCACACAGCTTCCCAGCAGGCCCTGTCCACGCGGCACCCCAGCAGCTCAGCCCAGCACACCGGTATCCCCAGCCCAACTCAGCGGGCCCCCCAGCACAGCACACGGGGGCCCCCAGCACCACAGCCCGCCTGGCTCTCCATCAGAGCCATTTCAAACCATTCCCCAGCAGAGCCTGTCCACACGGCTCCCCAGCAGCACAGCCCAGCTCACCAGGCTCCCCAGCACAGCACACGGGAGCCCCCAGCACCACAGCCCGCCTGGCTCTCCAGCAGAGCCTGTTCACACAACTCCCCAGAAGAGCCTGTCCACACGGCTCCCCAGCACAACAGCCCAGAACACCGGGCTCCCCAGCCCAGCTCACCGGACCCCCCAGCACAGCACACGGGGGCATCCAGCACCACACCCCGCCTGGCTCTCCAGCAGAGCCTGTTCAAACCATTCCCCAGCAGAGCCTGTCCACACGGCTCCCAAGCACCACAGCCCGGCTGGCTCTCCAGCAGAGCCTGTTCACACTGCTCCCCAGCAGAGCCTGTCTACACGGTTCGCAAGCACCACAGCCCAGCAGACCGGGCTCCCATGCCGATCTCACAGGGCTCCCCAGCACAGAACACGGGGGCCCCCAGCACCAAAGCCCGCCTGGCTCTCCATCAGAGCCTGTTCACACCGCTCCCCAGCAGAGCCTTTCCACGCTGCTCCCCAGCACCACGGCCCAGCACACCGGGCTCCCCAGCCCAGCACACGGGTGCCCCCAGCACAGCTCACCGGGCTCCCCTGAACCACAGCACGCCTGGCTCTCCATCAGAGCCTGTTCAACCCTCTCCCCAGCAGAGCCAGTATGCACGTCTCCCCAGCAGCACTGCCCAGAACACCAGGCTCCCCAGCGCAGCTCACCAGGCTCCCCAGCACAGCACACGGGTGCCCACAGCACAGCTCACCGGGCTCCCCTGAACCACAGCACGCCTGGCTCTCCATCAGAGCCTGTTCAGACCGCTCCCCAGCAGAGCTTGTCCACACGGCTCCCCAGCAGCACAGCCCAGCACACCGGGCACCCCAGCCCAGCTCACCGGGCTCCCCAGCACAGCACACAGGGGCCCCCAGCACCACAGCCTGCCTGGCTCTCCAGCAGAGCCTGTTCAAACCACTCCCCAGCAGAGCCTGTCCACACGGCTCCCCAGCACCACAGCCCGCCTGGCTCTCCAGCAGAGACTGTTCACACTGCTCCTCAGCAGAGCCTGTCTACAGGGCTCCACAGCAGCACAGCCCAGCACGCAGGGTTCCCCAGCACAGCACACGGGGGCCCCAAGCACCACAGCCCGCCTGGCTCTCCATCAGAGCCTGTTCAAGCCACTCCCCAGCACGGCCTGTCCACAGGGCTCCCCAGCAGCAAAGCCCAGAACACCGGGTTCCCCAGCCCAGCTCACCGAGCTCCCCAGCACAGCACACGGGGGCCCCCAGCACCACAGCCTGGCTGGCTCTCCAGCAGAGCCTGTTCACACAGCTCCCCAGAAGAGCCAGTATGCACGGCTCCCCAGCAGCACTGCCCAGCTCAGCGGTCTCCACAGCACAGCACACGGGGGCCCCCAGCACAACCGCCCGCCAGGCTCTCCAGCAGAGCCTGTCCACTGGGCTCACCAGCAGCACTGCCCAGCTCACCGGGCTCCCCAGCACAGCACACGGGGCCCCCCAGCACCACAGCCCGAATGGCTCCCCAGCAGAGCCTGTCTACACGGCTCCCCAGCACCACAGCACAGCACACCGGGCTCCCCAGCACTGGACACGGGGGCCCCCAGAACCACAGGCCGCCTGGCTCTCCAGCAGAGCCTGTTCACACCGCTCCCCAGCAGAGCCTGTCCACAGTTCTCGCCAGCACCACAGCCCAGCACACCGGGCTCCCAAGCCGATCTCACAGGGCTCCCCAGCACAGCATACGGGGCACCCCAACACCACACCCCCCCTGGCTCTCCAGCAGAGCCTGTTCACACCGCTCCACAGCAGAGCCGGTCCACACGGCTCCCCAGCAGAACAGCCCAGCACACCGGGCTCCCCAGCCCAGCAAACCGGGCTCCCCTGCACCACAGCCCGCCTGGCTCTCCATCAGAGCCTGTTAAGACAGCTCCCGAGCAGAGCTTGTCCACACGGCTCCCCAGCAGCACAGCCCAGCACACCGGGCTCCCCAGCCCAGCTCACCGGGCTCCCCAGCACGGCACACGGGGGCCCCCAGCACCACAGCCTACCTGGCTCTCCAGCAGAGCCTCTTCAAACCACTCCCCAGCAGATCCTGTCCACACGGCTCCCCAGCACCACAGCCCGCCTGGCTCTCCAGCAGAGCCTGTTCACACTGCTCCCCAGCAGAGCCTGTCTATACGGCTCCCCAGCAGGACAGCCCAGCACGCCGGGTTCCTCAGCACAGCACACGGGGCCCCCAAGCACCACAGCCCGCCTGGCTCTCCAGCAGAGCCTGTTCACACTGCTCCCCAGCAGAGCTTGTCCACACGGCTCCCCAGCAGCACAGCCCAGCACACCGGGCTCCCCAGCCCAGATCACCGGGCTCCCCAGCACAGCACACGGGGGCCCCCAGCACCACAGCCTGCCTGGCTCTCCAGCAGAGCCTGTTCAAACCACTCCCCAGCAGAGCCTGTCCACACGGCTCCCCAGCACCACAGCCCGCCTGGCTCTCCAGCAGAGACTGTTCACACTGCTCCCCAGCAGAGCCTGTCTACAGGGCTCCACAGCAGCACAGCCCAGCACGCCGGGTTCCCCAGCACAGCACACGGGGGCCCCAAGCACCACAGCCCGCCTGGCTCTCCATCAGAGCCTGTTCAAGCCACTCCCCAGCAGGGCCTGTCCACAGGGCTCCCCAGCAGCAAAGCCCAGAACACCGGGTTCCCCAGCCCAGCTCACCGAGCTCCCCAGCACAGCACACGGGGGCCCCCATCACCACAGCCTGGCTGGCTCTCCAGCAGAGCCTGTTCACACAGCTCCCCAGAAGAGCCAGTATGCACGGCTCCCCAGCAGCACTGCCCAGCTCAGCGGTCTCCACAGCACAGCACACGGGGGCCCCCAGCACCACAGCCCGCCAGGCTCTCCAGCAGAGCCTGTCCACTCGGCTCACCAGCAGCACTGCCCAGCTCACCGGGCTCCCCAGCACAGCACACGGGGCCCCCCAGCACCACAGCCCGAATGGCTCCCCAGCAGAGCCTGTCTACACGGCTCCCCAGCACCACAGCACAGCACACCGGGCTCCCCAGCACTGGACACGGGGGCCCCCAGAACCACAGGCCGCCTGGCTCTCCAGCAGAGCCTGTTCACACCGCTCCCCAGCAGAGCCTGTCCACAGGGCTCGCCAGCACCACAGCCCAGCACACCGGGCTCCCAAGCCGATCTCACAGGGCTCCCCAGCACAGCATACGGGGCACCCCAACACCACACCCCCCCTGGCTCTCCAGCAGAGCCTGTTCACACCGCTCCACAGCAGAGCCGGTCCACACGGCTCCCCAGCAGAACAGCCCAGCACACCGGGCTCCCCAGCCCAGCAAACCGGGCTCCCCTGCACCACAGCCCGCCTGGCTCTCCATCAGAGCCTGTTCAGACAGCTCCCGAGCAGAGCTTGTCCACACGGCTCCCCAGCAGCACAGCCCAGCACACCGGGCTCCCCAGCCCAGCTCACCGGGCTCCCCAGCACGGCACACGGGGGCCCCCAGCACCACAGCCCACCTGGCTCTCCAGCAGAGCCTCTTCAAACCACTCCCCAGCAAAGCCTGTCCACACGACTCCCCAGCACCACAGCCCGCCTGGCTCTCCAGCAGAGCCTGTTCACACTGCTCCCCAGCAGAGCCTGTCTATACGGCTCCACAGCAGCACAGCCCAGCACGCCAGGTTCCCCAGCACAGCACACGGGGCCCCCAAGCACCACAGCCCGCCTGGCTCTCCATCAGAGCCTGTTCAAACCACTCCCCAGCAGAGCCTGTCCACAGGGCTCCCCAGAAGCACAGCCCAGAACACCGGGCTCCCCAGCCCAGCTCACCGGGCTCCCCAGCACAGCACACGGGGGCCCCCAGCATCACAGCCTGGCTGGCTCTCCAGCAGGGCCTGTTCACACAGCTCCCCAGAAGAGCCAGTATGCACGGCTCCCCAGCAGCACTGCCCAGCTTAGCGGGCTCCAGAGAACAGCACACGGGGGCCCCCAGCACCACAGCCCGCCATTCTCTCCAGCAGAGCCTGCCCACTCGGCTCACCAGCAGCACTGCCCAGCTCACCGGGCTCCCCAGCACAGCACACGGGGCTTCCCAGCACCACAGCCCGCCTGGCTCTCCATCAGAGCCTGTTCACTCCGCTCCCCAGCAGAGCCTGTCCACACGGCTCCCGAGCACCACAGCCCAGCTCACCGGGCTCCCCAGCACAGCACACGGGGCGCCCCAGAACCACAGCCCGCCTGGCTCTCCAGCATAGCCTATTCACACCGCTCCGCAGAAGAGCCTGTCTCCACGGTTCGCAAGCACCACAGCCCAGCACACCGGGCTCCCATGCCGATCTCACAGGGCTCCCCAGCACAGCACACGGGGGCCCCCAGCACCACAGCCCGCCTGGCAATCCAGCAGACCCTTTTCAAACCACTCCCCAGCAGAGCCTGTCCACACGGCTCCCCAGCACCACAGCCCGCCTGGCTCTCCAGCAGAGACTGTTCACACTGCTCCCCAGCAGAGCCTGTCTACAGGGCTCCACAGCAGCACAGCCCAGCACGCCGGGTTCCCCAGCACAGCACACGGGGGCCCCAAGCACCACAGCCCGCCTGGCTCTCCATCAGAGCCTGTTCAAGCCACTCCCCAGCACGGCCTGTCCACAGGGCTCCCCAGCAGCAAAGCCCAGAACACCGGGTTCCCCAGCCCAGCTCACCGAGCTCCCCAGCACAGCACACGGGGGCCCCCAGCACCACAGCCTGGCTGGCTCTCCAGCAGAGCCTGTTCACACAGCTCCCCAGAAGAGCCAGTATGCACGGCTCCCCAGCAGCACTGCCCAGCTCAGCGGTCTCCACAGCACAGCACACGGGGGCCCCCAGCACCACAGCCCGCCAGGCTCTGCAGCAGAGCCTGTACACACGGCTCACCAGCAGCAAAGCCCAGCACACCGGTCACCACAGTACAGCACACGGGGGCCCCCAGCAAACAACACGGGGCCCCCCTGCACCACAGCCTGCCTGGCTCTCCAGCAGGGCCTGCTCAAACCGCTCCCCAGCAGAGCCTGCCCACACGGCTCCCCAGTACCACAGCCCAGCACACCGGGCTCCCCAGCCCAGCTCACCGTTCTCAGCAGCACAGCACACCGGGCTCCCCAGCCCAGCTAACAGGTCTCCTCAGCACTGGACACGGGGGCCCCCAGAACCATAGGCCGCCTGGCTCTCCAGCAGAGCCTGTTAACACCGCTCCCCAGCAGAGCCTGTCCACTGGGCTCCCCAGCAGCACAGCCCAGCACACCGGGCTCCCCAGCCGATCTCACCAGGCTCCCCAGCAAGGAACACGGGGCCCCCCAGCACCACAGCCCGCCTGGCTCTCCAGCAGAGCCTGTTCACACAACTCCCCAGCAGAGCCTGTCCACACGGCTCCCCAGCACAACAGCCCAGAACACCGGGCTCCCCAGCCCAGCTCACCGGACCCCCCAGCACAGCACACGGGGGCATCCAGCACCACACCCCGCCTGGCTCTCCAGCAGAGCCTGTTCAAACCATTCCCCAGCAGAGCCTGTCCACACGGCTCCCAAGCACCACAGCCCGGCTGGCTCTCCAGCAGAGCCTGTTCACACTGCTCCCCAGCAGAGCCTGTCTACACGGTTCGCAAGCACCACAGCCCAGCAGACCGGGCTCCCATGCCGATCTCACAGGGCTCCCCAGCACAGAACACGGGGGCCCCCAGCACCAAAGCCCGCCTGGCTCTCCATCAGAGCCTGTTCACACCGCTCCCCAGAACAGCCTGTCTACATGGCTCCCCAGCACCACAGCCCATCTCACCGGGCTCCCCAGCACAGCACACGGGGGCCCCAAACACCACAGCCCGCCTGGCTTTCCATCAGAGCCTGTTCACACCGCTCCCCAGCAGAACCTGTCTACACGGCTCCCCAGCAGAACAGTCTATGACACCGCGCTCCGAAGCCCAGCTCACCGGGCTCCCCAGCACAGCACACGGGGGCCCCCAACACCACAGCCCGCTTGGCTCTCCAGCAGAGCCTGTTCAAATCACTCCCCAACAGAGCCTGTCCACACGGCTCCCTAGCAGAGCATGTCCACACGGCTCCGCAGCAGCACAGCCCAGCACACCGGACTCCACAGCCCAGCTCACCGGGCTCCCCAGCCCAGCTCACCTGGCTCCCCACCACAGCACACGGGGGCCCCCAACACCACAGCACACCTGGATTTCCATCAGAGCCTGTTCACACCGCTCCCCAGCAGAGTCTGTCTGCACGGCTCCCTAGCAACACAGCCCAGCACACCGGGATCCCCAGCCCAGCTCACCGGGCTCCCCAGCACAGCACACGGGGGCCCCCAGCACCACAGCCCGCCTGGCAATCCAGCAGACCCTTTTCAAACCACTCCCCAGCAGAGCCTGTCCACACGGCTCCCCAGCACCACAGCCCAACACACCGGGCTCCGAAGCCCAGCTCAACGGGCTCCCCACCACAGCACACGGGTCCCCCCAGAACCACAACCCGCCTGGCTCTCCATCAGAGCCATTTCACACCGCTCCCCAGCAGAGCCTGTCCACACGGCTCCCCATTATCACAGCCCAGCACACCGGGCTCCCCAGCCCAGCTCACCGGGCTCCCCAGCACAGCACACGGGGGCCCCCAGCACCACAGCCCGCCTGGCTCTCCATCAGAGCCTGTTCACACCGCTCACCAGCAGAGCCTGTCTACACGGCTCCCCAGCAGCACAGCCCAGCACACCGCAGCACAGCCCGCCTGGCTCTCAAGCAGAGCCTGTTCACACCGCTCCCCAGCAGACCCGGTCAACACGGCTCCCCAGCAGCACAGAACAGCACAGCGGGCTCCCCAGCACAGCACACGGGGCCCCCAGCAACACAGCGCGCCTGGCTCTCCAGCAGAGCCTGTTCAAAACACTCGCCAGCAGAGCCTGTCCACACGGCTGACCAGCAGCACAGCCCAGCACACGGGGGCCCCCAGCACAGCACACGGGGGCCCCCAGCACCACAGCCCACGTTGCTCTCCAGCAGAGCCTGTTCAAATCACTCCCCACCACAGCCTGTCCACATGCCTAACCAGCAGCACAGCCCAAAACACCGGGCTCCCCAGCCAAGCTCAACGGGCTCCCCAGCAAAGCACACGGGGCCCCCCAGAACCACAGCCAGGCTGGCTCTCGATCAGAGCCTGTACACACCCCTCCGCAGCAGAGCCTGTCTACACAGCTCCCCAGCACAAAAGCCCAGCACACCGGGCTTCCCAGCCCAGCTCACCGGGCTCCCCAGCACAGCACACGGGGGCCCCCAGCACCAAAGCCCGCCTGGTTCTCCATCAGAGCCTGTTCACACCGCTCCCCAGAACAGCCTCTCTACACGGCTCCCCAACACCACAGCCCAGCTCACCGGGCTCCCAAGCCCAGCTCACCGGGCTCCCCAGCACAGACCACGGGTCCCCCCAGCGCCTCAGCCCACCTGGCTTTCCAGCAGAGCCTCTTCACAAGGCTCCCCAGCAGCACAGCCCAGCACACCAGCCTCCACAGCCGATCTCACCGGGCTCCCGAGCAAAGCACACATGGCCACCCAGCACCACAGCCCGCCTGGCTCTCCATCAGAGACTGTTCACACCGCTCCCCAGCAGAGCCTGTCCACTCCGCTCCCCAGCAGAGCCTGTCTACACGGCTCCCCAGCACCACGGCCCAGCACACCGGGCTCCCCAGCCCAGCTCACCGGGCTCCCCAGCACAGCACACGGGGCCCCCCAGCACAACAGCCCGCCTGGCTCCCATGCAGAGCCTGTTCAACCCAGTCCCCAAGAGAGCCTGGTGAAACCGCTCCCGAGCAGATCCTGTCCACACGGCTCCCCAGATGCACAGCCCAGCACACCGGGCTGCCCAGCTCAGCTCACCGGGCTCCCCGGCACAGCACACGTGGGCCCCCAGCACCACAGCCCGCCTGGCTCTCCATCAGAGCCTGCTCACAAAGCTCCCCAGAAGAGCCTGTCTACACGGCTCCCCAGCAGCCCCGCACACCGTAGCACAGCCCGCCTGGCTCTCCATCAGAGCCTTTTCACACCGCTTCCGAGCAGACCCTCTCCACACGGCACGCCAGCAGCTCAGCCCAGCACACCGGGCTCCCCAGCACCACAGCCCACCTGGCTCTCCAGCAGAGCCTGTTCACACTGCTCCCCAGCAGAGCCTGTCTTCACGGGTCCCCAGCACCACAGCCCAGCACACCGAGCTCCCCGGCCCAGCTCACCGGGCACCCCAGCACAGCACACGGGGCCCACCAGCACCACAGCCAGAATGGCTCCCCAGCAGAGCCTGTCCACACGGCTCCCCAGCACCACAGCCCAGCAAACCTGGCTCCCCAGCCCTCCACACCGGGCTCCCCAGCCAAGCTCAAAGGGCTGCCCAGCACAGCACACGGGGCCCCCAAGAACCACAGCCCGCCTGGCTCTCCATCAGAGCCTGTACAACCCTCTCCCCAGCAGAGCCTGTCCACACTGCTCCCCAGCACCAAAGCCCAACACACCGGGCTCCCCAGCCCAGCTCAACGTGCTCCCCACCACAGCACACGCCGGCCCCCAGCACCACAGCCCGCCTGGCTGTTCATCAGAGCCTGTCCACACGGCTCACCAGCAACACAGCCCAGCACACCGGGCTCCCCAGCCCAGCTAACCGGGCTCCCCAGGACAGCACACGGGGCCCACCAGCACCATAGCCCGCCTGGCTCTCCATCAGGGCCTGTTCACACGCCTCCGCAGCAGAGCCTTTCCACACGACTCACCAGCACCACAGTCCAGCACACCGGGCTCCCCAGCACAGCACACGGAGCCCCCCAGCACAGCACACGGGGCTACCCAGCACCACAAGCCCGCCTGGCTCTCCATCAGAGCCTCTTCACACCGCTCCCCAGCAGAGCCTGTCTACACGGCTCCCCAGCACCACAGCCCAGCACACCGGGCTCTCCAGCCCAGCTCACCGGGCTCCCCAGCACAGCACACGGGGCCCCCCAGCACCACAGCCCGAATGGCTCCCCAGCAGAGCCTGTCTACACGGCTCTCCAGCAACACAGCCCAGCACACCGGGCTCCCCAGCCAAGCTCACCGGGCTCCCCAGGACAGCACACGGGGCCCCCCAGCACCATAGCCCGCCTGGCTCTCCATCAAAACCTGTTCACACAGCTCCCCAGCAGAGCCTGTCTTCACGGCTCCCCATCACCACAGCCAAGCACACCGGGCTCCCCAGCCCAGCTCACCGGGCTCCACAGGACAGCCGACGGGGCCCCCCAGCACCACAGCCCGCCTGGCTCTCCATCAGAGCCTGGTCACAGCGCTCCGCAGCAGAGCCTGTCCACACGGCTCCCCAGAAGCACAGCCCAGCACACCGGGCTCCCCAGCCAAGCTCACCGGGCTCGCCAGCACAGCACAAGGGGGCCCCCAGCACCACAGCCCGGCTGACTCTCCATCAGAGCCTGTTCACACCGCTCCCCAGCAGAGCCTGTCCATACCGCTCGCCAGTACCACGGCCCAGTACACCGGGCTCCCCTGCACAGCACACGGGGCCCCCCAGCACCACAGCCCGCCTGGCTCTCCAGCAGAGCCGGTTCAAACCACTCGCCAGCAGAGCCTTTCCACACGGCTCCCCAGCAGCAGAGCCCAGCACACCGGTCTCCCCAGCCCACCTCACCGGGCCCCCCAGCACAGCACACGGGGGCCCCCACCATCACAGCCCGCCTAGCTCTCCATCAGAGCCTGTTCAACCCTCTCACCAGCAGAGCCTGTCCACACGGCTCCCCAGCACCATAGCCCACCACACCGGGCTCCCCAGCCAAGCTCAACCGGCCCCCCAGCACAGCACACGGGTCTTCCCAGCACCACAGCCCGCATGGCTCTCCATCAGAGCCTGTTCACTCCGCTCCCCAGCAGAACCTGTCCACACGGCTCCCCAGCACCACAGCCCAGCACACCGGGCTCCCCAGCACAGCACACGGGCCCCCCCAGCACAGCACACGGGGATAACCAGCACCACAGCCCGCCTGGCTCTCCATCAGAGCCTGTTCACACCCCTCCACAGATGAGCCTGTCTACACGGCTCCCCAGCACAACAGCACAGCACACGGGCCCCCCCAGCACCATAGCCCGCCTGGCTCTCCATCAAAGCCTGTTCACACCCCTCCACAGATGAGCCTGTCTACACGGCTCCCCAGCACAACAGCCCAGCTCACCGGGCTCCCCAGCCCAGCTCACCGGGCTCCCCAGCACAGCACACGGGCCCCCCCAGCACCATAGCCCGCCTGGCTCTCCATCAAAGCCTGTTCACACCGCTTCCCAGCAGAGCCTGTCTACACGGCTCCCAAGCACAACAGCCCAGCACACCGGGCTCCCCAGCCCAGCTCACCGGGCTCCCCAACACAGCACACGGGCTCCCCCAGCACCATAGCCCGCCTGGCTCTCCAGCAGAGCCTATTAAACCCTCTCCCCAGCATAGCCTGTCCACACGGCTCCACAGCACCACAGCCCAGCACACCGGGCTCCCCATCACAGCACACGGGGGCCTCCAGCACAGCACACGGGGGCCCCCAGCACCACAGCCTGCCTGGCTCTCCAGCAGAACCTATTCAAACCACTCCCCAGCAGAGCCTGTCCACTCTGCTCCCCAGCACCACAGCCCAGCACACCGGGCTCCCCAGCCCAGCTCAACGGGCTCCCCAGCACAGCACACGGGGGCCCCCAGCACCACAGCCCAGCACACTGGCCTCCCCAGCCCACCTCAACGGGCTTCCCAGCACAGCACACGGGGCCCCCCAGCACCACAGCCCGCCTGGCTCTCCATCAGAGCCTGTTCACACCGCTCCCCAGCAGAGCCTGTCTACACGGCTCCCCAGCAGCACAGCCCAGCACACCGCAGCACAGCCCCACTGGCTCTCCATTAGAGCCTGTTCAAACCGTTCCCCAGCAGAGCCTGTCTACACGGCTCCCCAGCAGCACAGCCCAGCACACCGCAGCACAGCCCTCCTGGCTCTCCAGCAGAGCCTGTTCAAACCTCTCCCCAGCACTGCCTGTCCACACGCCTCCCCAGCAGCACAGCCCAGCACACCGGGCTCCCCAGCCTAGCTCACCGGACTCCCCAGCAAAGCACAAGGGGGCCCCCAACACCACAGCCCGCCTGGCTCTCCATCATTGCCTGTTCATACCATTCCTCAGCAGAGACTGTCCATACGGCTCCCCAGGAGCACAGCCCTGCACACCGGACTCCCCAGCACAGCACACGGGGGCCCCCAGCACCACAGCCCGCCTGGCTCTCCATCAGAGACTGTTCACACCGGTCCCCAGCAGAGCCTGTTCACTCCGCTCCCCAGCAGAGCCTTTCTACACGGCTCCCCAGCACCACAGCCCAGCACACCGGGCTCCCCGCACAGCTCACCGGGCTCCCCAGCACAGCACACGGGGCCCCCCAGCACCACAGCCCGCCTGGCTCCCCAGCAGAGCCTGTTCAAACCACTCCCCAGCAGTCCCTGTCCACACGGCTCCCCAGCACCACAGCCCACCACACAGGGCTCCCCAGCCCAGCTCAACGGGCTCCCCAGCACAGAACACGGGGCCCCTCAGCACCATAGCCCCCCTGGCTCTCCATCAGAGCCTGTCCACACCGCTCCCCAGCAGAGCCTGTCCACACGACTCCCCAGCACCACAGCCCAGCACACGGGGCTCCCCAGCCCATCTCAACGGGCTCCCCAGCACAGCACACGGGGCCCCCAGCACCACAGCCCGCCTGGCTCTGCAGCAGATCCTGTTCAAACCACTCCCCAGCAGAGCCTGTCCACACGGCTCCCCAGCACCACAGCCCAGCACATCGGACTCCCCGGCCAAGCTCATCGGGCTCCCCAGCACAGCACACGGGGCCCCCCAGCAGAGCCTTTCTACACGGTTGGCCAGCACCACAGCCCAGCACACCGGGCTCCCCAGCCCAGCTCACCGGGCGCCCCAGCACAGCACACGGTGGCCCCCAGCACCACAGCCCGCCTGGCTCTCCATCAGAGCCTGTTCACACCGCTCCGCAGCAGAGTCTGTCTACACGTTTCGCAAGCACCACAGCCCAGCACAACGGGCTCCCCAGCCCAGCTCATCGGGATCCCGAGCACAGCACACAGGGGCCCCCAGCACCACAGCCCGCCTGGCTCTCCGTCAGAGCCATTTCACACCGCTCCCCAGCAGAGCCTTTCCACACAACTCCCCAGCACCACAGCCCAGAACGCCGGTCTCCCCAGCCTACCTCAACGGGCTCCCCAGCACAGCACACGGCACCCCCGAACACCACAGCCCGCCTGGCTCTCCATCAGAGCCTGTTCACACCGCTCCGCAGCAGATCCTGTCTACGAGGCTCCCCAGCACAACAGCAAGGTACACCGGGCTCCCGACCCCACCTCACCGGGCTCCCCAGCACAGCACACAGGGCCCCCCAGCACCACAGCCCGCCTGGCTCTCCAGCAGAGCTTGTTCAAACCACTCCCCAGCAGAACCTTTCCACACGGCTCCCCAGCACCACAGCCCACCACACCGGGCTCCCCAGCCCAGCTCAACGGGCTCCCCAGCAAGGAGCACGGGGCCCCTCAGCACCATAGCCCCCCTGGCTCTCCATCAGAGCCTGTCCACACCGCTCCCCAGCAGAGCCTGTCCACACGGCTCCCCAGCACCACAGCCCAGCACAAGGGGCTCCCCAGCCCAGCTCAACGGACTCCCCAGCACAGCACACGAGGGCCCCAAGCACCACAGCCCGCCTGGCTCTCCAACAGAGCCTGTTCACACCGCTCCCTAGCAGAGCCTGTCTACACGGCTACCCAGCACCACAGCCAAGCTCACCGGGCTTCTCTGCCCAGCTCACCGGGCTCCCCAGCACAGCACACGGGGCCCCACAGCACAACACACGGGGCTTCCCAGCACCACAGCCCGCCTGGCTATCCAGCAGAGCCTGTTCAAACCACTCCCCAGCAGAGCCTGTCCATGCGGCTCCCCAGCACCACAGCCAAGCACACCGGGCTACCCAGCCCAGCTCAACGGGCTCCCCAGCACAGCTCACCGGGCTCCCCAGCCCAGCTCAACGGGCTCACAAGCACAGCCCACGGGGGCCCCCAACACCACAGCCCGCCTGGCTTTCCATCAGAGCCTGTTCACACCGCTTCCCAGCAGAGCCGGTCCACACGGCTCCCCAGCAGCACACCCTAGGACACCGGGCTTGCCATCACAGCACACGGGGGCCCCCAGCACCACAGCCCGCCTGGCTCTCCAGCAGAGCCTTTTCAAACCACTCCCCAGCACAGCCTGTCCACACGCCTCCCCAGCAGCACAGCCCAGCACACCGGGCTCCCCAGCCCAGCTCACCGGGCTCCCCAGCAAAGCACAAGGGGGCCCCTAACACAACAGCCCGCCTGGCTCTCAATCATAGCCTGTTCAAACCATTCCCCAGAAGAGACTGTCCATACGGCTCCCCAGCAGCACAGCCCTGCACACCGGGCTCCCCAGCACAGCACACGGGGGCCCCCAGCACCAAAGCCCGCCTGGTTCTCCATCAGAGCCTGTTCACACCGCTCCCCAGAACAGCCTCTCTACACGGCTCCCCAACACCACAGCCCAGCTCACCGGGCTCCCAAGCCCAGCTCACCGGGCTCCCCAGCACAGACCACGGGTCCCCCCAGCGCCTCAGCCCACCTGGCTTTCCAGCAGAGCCTCTTCACAAGGCTCCCCAGCAGCACAGCCCAGCACACCAGCCTCCACAGCCGATCTCACCGGGCTCCCGAGCAAAGCACACATGGCCACCCAGCACCACAGCCCGCCTGGCTCTCCATCAGAGACTGTTCACACCGCTCCCCAGCAGAGCCTGTTCACTCCGCTCCCCAGCAGAGCCTGTCTACACGGCTCCCCAGCACCACAGCCAAGCACACCGGGCTCCCCACCCAGCTCACCGGGCTCCCCAGCACAGCACACGGGGCCCCCAAGCACCACAGCCCGCCTGGCTCTCCAGCAGAGCCTGTTCACACTGCTCCCCAGCAGAGCTTGTCCACACGGCTCCCCAGCAGCACAGCCCAGCACACCGGGCTCCCCGGCCAGGCTCAACGGGCTCCCCAGCACAGCACACGGGGCCCCCCAGCAGAGCCTGTCTACACGGTTGGCCAGCACCACAGCCCAGCACACCGGGCTCGCCAACCAAGCTCACCGGGCTCCCCAGCACCACACACGGGGGCCCCCAGCACCACGGCCCGCCTGGCTCTCCATCAGAGCCTGCTCACACAGCTCCGCAGCAGAGCCGGTCTACACGGTTCGCCAGCACCACAGGCCAGCACACCGGGCTCCCCAGCCAAGCTCAACGGGCTCCCGAGCACAGCACACGGGGGCCCCCAGCACCACAGCCCGCCTGGCTCTCCATCAGAGCCTGTTCACACCGCTCCCCAGCAGAGCATGTCTTCACGGTTCGCAAGCACCACAGCCCAGCACACCGGGCTCCCCAGCACAGCACACGAATGCCCCCAGCACCACAGCCCGCCTGGCTCTCCAGCAGAGCCTACTCACAGCGCTCCCCAGCAGAGCCTGTCCACACTGCTCCCCAGCAGCACAGCCCAGCACACCGGGCTCCCAAGCGCAGCTCAATGGGCACCCCAGCAAAACACACGAGGGCTCTCCGCACCACAGCCCGCCTGTCTCTCCATCAGAGCCTGTTCACACCGCTCCCCAGAAGAACCTGTCAACACGGCACCCCAGCAGCTCAGCCCAGCACACCGGGCTCCGCAGCCCAGCTCACCGGGCTTCCAATCACAGCACACGGGGCCCCCCAGCACCACAGCCCGCCTGGCTCTCCATCAGAGCCTTATCACACCGCTTCCCAGCAGACCCTGACCATACGGCACCCCAGGAGCTCAGCCCAGTACACCGGGCCCCGCAGCCCAGCTCACCGGGCTACCGAGCACAGCACACGGGGGCCCCCCAGCACCACAGCCCGCCTGGCTCTCCAGCAGAGCCTGTTCAAACCACTCCCGAGAAGAGCCTGTCCACACGCCTCCCCAGCAGCACAGCCCAGCACACCGGGCTCCGCAGCCCAGCTCACCGGGATCCCCAGCAAAGCACACGGGGGCCCGCAACACCACAGCCCGCCTGGCTCTCCATCAGAGCCTGTTCAAACCATTCCCCAGCAGAGACTGTCCATACGGTCCCCAGCACCAGAGCCCAGCACACCGGCCTCCCCAGCACAGCACACGGGGCCCCCCAGCAATACAGCCTGCCTGGCTCTGCATCAGAGCCTGTTAAAACCACTCCACAGCAGAGCCTGTCTACACTGCTCCCCTGCACCACAGCCCAGAACACCGGGCTTCCCAGCCAAGCTCAACGGGCTCCTGAGCACAGCACACGGGGGCCCCCAGCACCACAGCCCGCCTGGCTCTCCATCAGAGCCTGTTTACACCCGTCCGCAGCAGAGCTTGTCTACACGGCTCCCAGGCACAAAAGCCCAGCTCACCGGGCTCACCAGCCCAGCTCACAGGGCTCCCCAGCACAGCACACGGGGCCCCCCAGCACCACAACCTGCCTGGCTCTCCAGCAGATCCTGTTCAAACCACTCCCCAGCAGAGCCTGTCCACACGGCTCCCCAGCACCACAGCCCGCCTGGCTCTCCAGCAGAGCCTGTTCAAACCAGTCCCCGGCAGAGCCTGTCTACACGGCTCCCCAGCACCACAGCCCAGCACACCGGGCTCCCCAGCCCAGCTCAACGGGCTCCTCAAGACAGAACAAGGGTCCCCCCAGCACCACAGCCCGCCTGGCTCTCCATCAGAGCCTGTCCACACCGCTCCTGAGCAGAGCCTGTCCACACGGCTCCCCAGCACCACAGCCCTGCACACCGGGCTCCCCAGCCCAGCTCACCGGGCTCCCCATCACAGCACACCGGGGGCCCCAGCACCACAGCCCGCCTGGTTCTCCATTAGAGCCTGTTCACACCGCTCCCCAGCAGAGCCTGTCCACAAGGCTCCGCAGCACCACAGCCCAGCACACCGGGTTCCCCAGCCCAACT
Source organism: Dascyllus trimaculatus (assembly GCA_024666655.1). Taxonomy (NCBI): domain Eukaryota; kingdom Metazoa; phylum Chordata; class Actinopteri; family Pomacentridae; genus Dascyllus; species Dascyllus trimaculatus. The sequence continues at coordinate 87,628 of JAMOIN010001316.1, forward strand.
CACCGGGCTCCCGATCACGGCACACCGGGCCCCCCAGCACCACAGCCCGCATGGCTGTCCAGCAGATCCTTTTCAAACCACTCCCCAGCAATGCCTATCCACACTGCTCCCCACCAGCACAGCCCAGCATACCGGGCTCCCCAGCCCAGCTCAACGGGCTCCCCAGCACAGCACACGGGGCCCCCCAGCACCACAACCCGCGTGGCTCTCCATCAGAGCCTGTTCACACCGCTCCCCAGAAGAGCCTGTCCACACGGCTCACCAGCAGCACAGCCCAGCAAACCGGGCTCCCCAGCCCAGCTCACCGTGCTCCCCAGCACAGCACACGGGGGCCCCCAGCACCACAGCCCGCCTGACTCTCCATCAGAGCCTGTTCACACCGCTCCCCAACAGAGCCTGTCCACACGGCTCCCCAGCACCACAGCCCAGCACACCGGGCTCTCCAGCCCAAATCAACGGGCTCCCCAGCACAGAACACGGGGCCCCCAAGCACCACAGCCAGTCTGGCTCTCCATCAGAGCCTGTCCACAGCGCTCCCCAGCAGAGCCTGTCCACACGGCTCCCCAGCACCACAGCCTAGCACACCGGGCTCCCCAGCCCAGCTCACAGGGCTCCCCAGCACAGCACACGGGGGCCCCCCGCACCACAGCCCGCCTGGCTCTCCAGCAGAGCCTTTTCAAGCCACTCCCATGCAGAGCCTGTCCACACGGCTCCCCAGATGCACAGCCCAGCACACCAGGCTCCCCAGCCCAGCTCACCGGGCTCCACAGCACAGCACACGTGGGCCCCCAGCACCACAGCCCGCCTGGCTCTCCATCACAGCCTGTTCACAAAGCTGCCCAGAAGAGCCTGTGTACACGGCTCGCCAGCAGCCCCGCACACCGCAGCACAGCCAGCCTGGCTCTCCATCAGAGCCTTTTCACACCGCTTCCCAGCAGACCCTGTCCACACGGCACCCCAGCAGCTCAGCCCAGCACATCGGGCCCAGCAGCCCAGCTCACAGGGCTACCGAGCACAGCACACGGGGGCCCCCCAGCACCACAGCCCGCCTGGTTCTCCATCAGAGCCTTTTCACACCGCTTCCCAGCAGACCCTGTCCACACGGCACCCCAGCGGCTCAGTCCAGCACACCGGGCTCCCCAGTCCAACTCAACTGGCCCCCCAGCACAGCACAAGGGGCCCCCCAGCACCACAACCCGCCTGGCTCTCCATCAGTGCCTGTTCACACCGCTCCCCAGCAGAGCCTGTTCACACCGCTCCCCAGCAGAGCCTGCCTACACGGCTACCCAGCACCACAGCCCAGCACACTGGGCTCCCCAGCCCAGCTCACCCGGCTCCCCAGCACAGAAAAGGGGGCCCCCAAGCACAACAGCCCGCCTGGCTCTCCATCAGAGCCTGTTCAAACCACTCCCATGCAGAGCCTGTCCACACGGCTCCCCAGAACCACAACTCAGCACACTGGGCTCCCGAGCACAGCACATGGGGGCCCCCAGCACCACAGCCTGCCTGGCTCTCCAACAGAGCCTGTTCACACCGCTCCCCAGCTGAGCCTGTCTACACGGCTCCCAAGCACCACTGCCCAGAACACCGGGCTCCCCAGCCAAGCTCACAGGGCTGCCCAGCACAGCACACGGGGCCCCCTAGCACCACAGCCCGCCTGGCTCTCCATCAGAGCCTGTCTACACGGCTCCCCAGCACCACAGCCCCGCACACCGGGCTCCCCAGCCAAGCTCACCGGGCTCCCCAGCACAGCACACGGGGCCCCTCAGCACCACAGCCCGAATGGCTCCCCAGCAGAGCCTGTCTTCACGGCTCCCCAGCACCACAGCCCAGCACACCGGTCTCCCCAGCCAAGCTCAACGGGCTCCCCAGCACAGCACACGCGGGCCCCCAGCACCACAGCCCGCCTGGGTCTCCATCAGAGCCTGTTCACAGCGCTCCGCAGCAGAGCCTGTCAACACAGCTCCCCAGCACCACAACCCTGCAAACCGGGCTCCCTAGCCCAGCTCACGAATCTCCCCAGCAGGGCACACGGGGCCCCCAAGCACAACAACCCGCCTGGCTGTCCAGCAGAGCCTTTTCAAGGCACTCCCCAGCAGACCCGGTCCACACGGGTCCCCAGCTCCACAGCCCAGCACACCGGGCTCCCCAGCCAAGCTTAACGGGCTCCCCAGCACAGCATACGGGGAACCCCAGCACCACAGCCCGCCAGGCTCTCCATCAGAGCCTGTTCACACCGCTCCCCTGCAGAGCCTGTCCACACGGCTCCCCAGCACCACAGCCCAGCACACCGGTCTCCCCAGCCCAGCTCAACGGGCTCCCCAGCACAGCACACGGGGGCCCCCAGCACCACCGCCCGCCTGGCAATCCAGCAGACCCTTTTCAAACCACTCCCCAACAGAACCTGTCCACAAGGCTCCCCAGCACAACAGCCCAACACACCGGGCTCCGAAGCCCAGCTCAACGGGCTCCCCTGCACAGCACACGGGGCCCCCCAGCACCACAGCCTGCCTGGCTCTCCAGCAGAGGCATTTCACACCGGTCCCCAGCAGAGCCTGTCAACACGGCTCCAAAGCAGCACAGCCCAGCACACCGGGCTCCTCAGCCCAGCTCACTGGGCTCCCGAGCACAGCACACGGGGGCCCCAAGCACCACAGTCCGCCTGGCTCTCCAGCAGAGCCTGTTCACACCGCTCCCCAGCAGACCCTGTCTACACGGCTCCCCAGCACCACAACCCAGCACATTGGGCTCCACAACCCACCTCACCGGGCCCCCCAACACATCACACGGGGGCCCCCAGCATCACAGCCCGCCAGGCTCTCCATCAGAGCCTGTTCAAACCACTCCCCAGCAGAGCCTGTCCACACGGCTCCCCAGCAGAGCCTGTCCACACGGCTCCCCAGCACCACAGCCCAGAACACCGGGCTCCCCAGCACAGCACATGGGGCCCCCCAGTACCACAGCCCGCCTTGCTCTCCGTCAGGGCCTGTTCAACCCTCTTCCCAGCAGAGCCTGTTCACACCGCTCCCCAGCAGAGCCTGTCCACACGGCTCCCCAGCACCTCAGCCCAGCACACCGGGCTCCCCAGAACAGCACACCGGGCCCCCAAGCACCACAGCCCGCCTGGCTCTCCATCAGAGACTGTTCACACCGCTCCCCAGCAGAGACTGTTCACACCGCTCCCCAGCACAGCCTGTCTACACGGTTCCCCAGCAGCAAAGCCCAGCATACCGGGCTCCCCAGACCTGCTTACCGGGCTCCCCAGCACTGGACACGGGGGCACCCAGAACCACAGGCCGCCTGGCTCTCCAGCAGAGCCTGTTAACACTGCTCCCCAGTAGAGCCTGTCCACAGGGCTCCCCAGCAGCAGAGCCCAGCACACCGGGCTCCCCAGCCGATGTCACCGGGCTCCCCAGCAAGGCACACGGGCCCCCCAGCACCACAGCCCGCCTGGCTCTCCAGCAGAGCCTGTTCACACCGCTCTGCAGCAGAGCCTGTCCACACGGCTCCCAAGCACGACAGCCCAGTACACCGGGCTCCGCAGCACAGCACACGGGGCCCCCCAGCACCACAGCACGCCTGGCTCTCCATCAGAACCTGTTCAACCCTCTCCCCAGCAGAGCCTGTCCACACGGCTCCCCAGCACCACAGCCCAGCACACCGGGCTCCCCAGCCCAACTCAACGGGCTCCCCAGCACAGCACACTTGCCCCCCCAGTACAGCACACGGGGCTACCCAGCACAACAGCCCGCCTGGCTCTCCATCAGAGCCTGTTCAACCTTCTCCCCAGCAGAGCCGTTCCACCCGGCTTCCCAGCATCACAACCCAGCACACTGGGCTCCGAAGCCCAGCTCACTGGGCTCCCGAGTACAGCACACGGTCCCCCCCAGCACCACAGCCCGCCTGGCTCTCCATCAAATCCTGTTCACACCGCTCCCCAGCAGAGCCTGTCCACACGGCTCCCCAGCACCACAGCCCAGAACACTGGGCTCCCCAGCCCACCTCACCGGGCCCACTACACACATCACACGGGGGCGCCCAGAATCACAGCCCGCCTGGCTCTCCATCAGAGCCAGTTCACAAAGCTCCGCAGCAGGGCCTGTCTACACGGATCCCCAGCACCACAGCCCAACTCACCGGGCTCTCCAGCACTGCACACGGGGCCCCCCAGCACCACAGCCCGCCTGGCTCTCGAGCAGAGCCTGTTCAAACAACTCCCCCAGCAGAGCCTGTCCACATGGCTCCCCAGCACCACAGCCAAGCAAACCGGGCTCCCCAGCCCTGCTCACCCGGCTCCCCAGCACAGCACACGGGGGCCCCCACCACAGCTCACCGGGCTCCCCTGAACCACAGCCCGCTTGGCTCTCCATCAGAGCCTGTTCAACCCTCTCCCCAGCCTAACCTGTCCACACGGCTCCCCAGCACCACAGCCCAGCACACCGGGCTCCCCAGCACAGCACACGGGTCCCCCCAGCACCACAGCCCGCCTGGCTCTCCATCAGAACCTGTTCAACCCTCTCCCCAGAAGAGCCTGTCCACACGGCTCCCCAGCACCACAGCCCACCACACCGGGCTCCCCAGCCCAACTCAACGGGCTCCCCAGCACAGCACACGGGGCCCCCCAGCACCACAGCCCGCCTGGCTCTCCATCAGAGCCTGTCTACACGGCTCCCTAGCACCACAGCCCAGCTCACCGTGCTCCCCAGCACAACAGCCCAGCACACCGGGCTCCACATCCCAGCTAAACGGGCTCCGCAGCACAGCACACGGGGGCCCCCAGCACCACAGCCCGCCTGGCTCTCCATCAGAGCCTGTTCACAGCGCTCTGCAGCAGAGCCTGTCTACACAGCTCCCCAGCACCACAGCCCAGCAAACCGGGCTCCCCAGCCCAGCTCACCGGGCTCCCCAGCACAGCACACGGGGGCCCCCAGCATCACAGCCCGAATGGCTCCCCAGCAGAGCCTGTCTACACGGCTCCCCAGCAGCACAGCCCAGCACACCGCAGCACAGCCCGCCTGGCTCTCCATCAGAGCCTGTTCAAACCGCTCCCCAGCAGATGCTGTCCACACGACTCCCCAGCAGCACAGCCCAGCACACCGGGCTCCATAGCCGATTTCACCGGGATCCGCAGCACAGCACACGGGGCCGCCCAGCACCACAGCCCAGCACACCGGGCTCCCCAGCACAGCACACGGGGGCCCCCAGCAACACAGCCCGCCTGGCTCTCCAGCAAAGACTGTTCAAAACACTCCCCAGCAGAGCCTGTCAACACGGCTCCCCAGCAGCACAGCCGAGAACACCGGCCTCCCCAGCACAGCACACGGGGGCCCCCAGCACAGCACACGGGGGCCCCCAGCACCACAGCCTGCGTTGCTCTCCAGCAGAGCCTGTTCAAACCACTCCCCAGCACAGCCTGTCCACAAGCCTCCCCAGCAGCACAGCCCAGCTCACCGGGCTCCCCAGCACAGCACACGGGGGCCGCCGACACCACAGCCTGCCTGGCTCTCCAGCAGAGCCTGTTCACACGGGTCCTCAGCAGAGCCGGTCCACACGGCTCCCCAGCAGCACACCCTAGGACACCGGGCTCCCCAGCCCAGCTCATCGGGCTCCCCAGCACAGCACACGGGGGGCCCCCAGCACCACAGCCCCCCTGGCTCTCCAGCAGAGCCTGTTCAAACAGATCCCCAGCACAGCCTGTCCACACGCCTCCCCAGCAGCACAACCCAGCACACCGGGCTCCCCAGCCCAGCTCACCGGGCTCCCCAGCAAAGCAAGCGGGGGCCCCCAACACCACAGGCCGCCTGGCTTTCCATCAGAGCCTGTTCACACCGCTCCCAAGCAGAGCCTGTCTACACGGCTCCCCAGCACCACAGCCCAGCACACGGGGCTCCCCAGCCCAGCTCACCGGGCTCCCCAGCACAGCACACGGGGGCTCCCAGGACCAAAGCCCGCCTTGCTCTCCAGCAGAGCCTATTCAAACCAATCCCCACCAGAGCCTGTCCACACGGCTCCCCAGCACAGCAGCCTAGCACACCGGGCTCCCCAGCACAGCTCAACGGGCTCACCAGCACAGCACACGGGGCCCACCAGCACCACAGCCTGCCTGGCTCTCAATCAGAGCTTGTTCACACCACTCCGCAGAAGAGCCTGTCTACACGGCTCCCCAGCACCACAGCCCAGCACACCGGGCTCCCCAGCCCAGCTCAACGGGCTCCCCAGCACAGCATACGGTGCCCCCCAGCACCACAGCCCGCCTGACTCTCCATCAGAGCCTGATCACTCCGCTCCCCAGCAGAGCCTGTTCAAACCACTCGCCAGCAGAGCCTGTAGACACGGCTCCCCAGCACCACAGCCCAACACACCGGGCTCCCCAGCCCAGCTCAACGGGCTCCCCAGCACAGCACACGGGGCCCCCCAGCACCACAGCCCGCCTGACTCTCCATCAGAGCCTGTTCAACCCTCTCCCCATCAGAGCCTGTCCACACGGCTTCCCAACACCACAGCCCAGCACACTGGGCTCCGAAGCCCAGCTCACTGGGCTCCCGATCACAGCACACGGGAGCCCCCAGCACCACAGCCCGGCTGGCTCTCCATCAGAGCCTTTTCACACCGCTCCCCGGCAGAGCCTGTCCACACGGCTCCCCAGCATCCACAGCCCAGCACACCGGGCTCCCCAGCCCAGCTCACCGGGCCGCCCAGCACAGCACACGGCTCCCCAGAACCACAGCCCTGCACACCGGGCTCCCCAGCACAGCTCACCGGGCTGCCCGGCACAACACACGGGGGCCCCCAGCACCACAGCCCGCCTGGCTCCATAGGAGAGCCTGTCCACACGGCTCCCCAGCACCACAGCCCAGCACACCGCAGCACAGCCCACCTGACTCTCCATCAGTGCCTGTTCACACCGCTCCCCATCACAGCCTGTCTACACGGCTCCCCAGCACCACAGCCCAGCACACCGAGCTCCCCAGCCCAGCTCACCGTGCTCCCCGGGACATCACACGGGGGCCCCCAGCACCACAGCCCGCCTGGCTCTCCAGAAGAGCCTGTTCAAACCATTCCCCAGCAGAGCCTGTCCACACGGCTCCCCAGCAGCACAGCCCAGCTCACCGGGCTCCCCAGCACAGCACACGGGAGCCCCCAGCACCACAGCCCGCCTGGCTCTCCATCAGAGCCTGTTCAAACCACTCCCCAGCAGAGCCTGTCCACAGGGCTCCCCAGCAGCAGAGCCCAGCACACCGGGCTCCCCAGCCCAGCTCACCGGGCTCCCCAGCACAGCACACGGGGGACCCCAACACCACAGCCCACCTGGCTCTCCATCAGTGCCTGTTCACACGGCTCCCCATCAGAGCCTGTATACACGGCTCCCAAACACAACAGCCCAGCACAACGAGCTCCCCAGCACAGCTCACCGGGCTCCCCAGCACAGCACACGGGGCCCCCCAGCACCACAGCCCGTATGGCTCCCCAGCAGAGCCTTTCGACACGGCTCCCCAGCACCACAGCCCAGCACACCGGACTCCCCAGCCCAGCTCAACGGGCTCCCCAGCACAGCACACGGGGCACCGCAGCACCACAGCCCGCCTGGCTCTCCATCAGAGCCTTTTCACACCGCTTCCCAGCAGACCCTGTCCACACGGCACCCCAGCAGCTCAGCCCAGCACACCGGGCTCCCCAGCCCAACTCACCGGGGCCCCCAGCACAGCACAAGGGGCCCCCCAGCACCACAGCCCGCCTGGCTCTCCAGCAGAGCCTGTTCACACCGCTCCCCAGCAGCACAGAACAGCACACCGGGTTCAACAGCACAGCACACGGGGGCCCCCAGCAACACGGCCCTCCTGGCTCTCCAGCAGAGCCTGTTCAAACCACTCCCAAGCAGAGCTGGTCAACACGGCTCCCCAGCAGCACAGCCCTGGACACTGGCCTCCCCCGCCGATCTCACCGGGCTCCGCAGCACAGCACACGGGGCCCCCCAGCACCACAGCCCAGCACACCGGGATCCCCAGCACAGCACACGGGGTCCCCCAGCAGAGCCTGTCTACACGGTTGGCCAGCACCACAGTCCAGTACACCGGGCTCCCCAGCCCAGCTCACCGGGCCCCCCAGCACAGCACAGGGGGGCCCACAGCACCACAGCCCGCCTGGCTCTCCATCAGAGCCTGTTCAACCCTCTCCCCAGCAGAGCCTGTCCACACGGCTGCCAAGCACCACAGCCCAGCACACCGGGCTCCCCAGCCCAGCTCAACGGTCTCCCCAGCACAGCACACGGGACAACCCAGCACCACAGCCCGCCTGGCTCTCCATCAGAGCCTTTTCAAACCGCTCCCCAGCAGAGCCTGTCCACACGGCTGCCAAGCAGCACAGCCCAACACACCGGGCTCCCCAGCCCAGCTCACTGGGCTCCCGAGCACAGCACACGGGGGCCCCCAGCACCACAGCCAGCATGCCTCTCCATCAGAGCCTCTAAACACCGCTCCCCAGCAGAGCCTTTCCACATGGCTCCCCAGCACCACAGCCCAGCACACCGGGCTTCCCAGCCCTGCACACCGGGGTCCGTAGGAGAGCACACGGGGGCCCCCAGCACCACAGCCCGCCTGGGTCACCATCAGAGCCTGTTCACACCGCTCCCCAGCAGAGCCTGTCTACACGGCTCCCCAGCAGCACAGCCCAGCACACAGCAGCCCAGCCCGCCTGGCTCCCCAGCAGAGCCGGTCCACACGGCTCCCCAGCAGCACAGAACAGCACACTGGGTTCCCCAGCACTGCACACGGGGGCCCCCAGCACCACGGGCCGCCTGGGTCTCCAGCAGAGCCTGTTTAAACCACTCCCAAGCAGAGCCGGTCCACACGGCTCCCCAGCAGCACAGCCCTGCAAACTAGGCTCCCAAGCTCAGCTCACCGGGCTCCGCAGCACAGCACACGGGGCCCCCAGCACCACAGCCCTGCACACCGGGCTCCCCAGCCCAGCAAACCGGGCTCCCAAGCACAGAACACGGGGGCCCCCAACACCACAGCCCGCTTGGCTCTCCATCAGAGACTCTTCACACCGCTCCCCAGCAGAGCCTGTTCACTCCGCTCCCCAGCAGAGCCTGTCTACACGGCTCCCCAGCACCACAGCCCAGCACACTGGGCTCCCCAGCCCAGCTCACCGGGCTCCCCAGCACAGCACACGGGGCCCCCCAGCACCACAGCGCTCCTGGCTCCACAGAAGAGCCTGTTCGAACCAATCCCCATCAGACCGTGTCCACACGGCTCCCCACCAGCACAGCCCAGCAAACCGGGTTCCCCAGCCCACCTCACCGTGCTCCCCAGCACAGCACACGGGGGCCCCCACCACCACAGCCAGCCTTGCTCTCCATCAGATCTTGTTCACAAGGCTCCCCAGCAGAGCCTTTCTACACGGCTCGCCAGCAGCACAGCCCAGCACACCGGGCTCCCCAGCCCAGCTCACCGGGCTCCCCAGCCCAGCTCACTGTGGTCCCCAGCACAGCAAACGGGGCCCCCAGCACCACAGCGCGCCTTGCTCTCCAGCCGAGCCTGTGCAAACCGCTCCCCAGCAGAGCCTGTTCACACAGCTCCCCAGCAGCACAGCCCAGCACACCGGGCTTCCCAGCTCAGCTCACCGGGATCCCCAGCACAGCACACTGGGCTCCCCAGCACCACAGCCCGCCTGGCTCTCCGGCACAGCCTGTTTAAAGCGCTCCCCAGCAGAGCCTATCCACACCGCTCCCCAGCAGAGCCTGTCTACACGGCTCCCCAGCTCCATGGCGCAGCACATGGGGCCCCCCAGCACCACAGCCCAGCACACCGGGCTCCCCAGCCCAGCACACCGGGCTCCCCAGCACAGCACACAGGGGCCCCCAGCACCACAGCCCGCTTGGCTCTCCATCAGAGACTCTTCACACCGCTCCCCAGCAGAGCCTGTTCACTCCGCTCCGCAGCAGAGCCTGTCTACACGGCTCCACAGCAGAGCCTGTCTACACGACTCCCCAGCACCACAGCCCAGCACACCGGGCTCCCCAGCACAGCACACGGGGCCCCCCAGCAACTCAGGCCGCCTGGCTCTCCAGCAGAGCCTATTCACACCGCTCCCCAGCAGAGCCTTTCCACATGGCTCCCCAGCACTACAGCCCAGCACACGGGGCTCCCAAGCCGATCTCACAGGGCTCCCCAGCACAGCACACGGGGCCCCCCAGTACCACACCCCCCCTGACTCTCCAGCAGAGCCTGTTCACACCGCTCCAAAGCAGAGCCTGTCAACACAGCTCCCCAGCAGAACAGCCCAGCACACCGGGCTCCCCAGCCCAGATCACCGGGCTCCCAGCACCACAGCCCGCCTGGCTCTCCATCAGAGCCTGTTCACACGGCTCCCCAGCAGAGCTTGTCTACACGGCTCCCCAGCAGCACAGCCCAGCACACCGGGCTGCGCATCCCAGTTCACCGGGCTCCCCAGCACAGCACACGGGGGCCCGCAGCATGACAGCCCGCCTGGCTCTCCATCAGAGCCTGTTCAGACCGCTCCCCAGCAGAGCTTGTCCACACGGCTCCCCAGCAGCACAGCCCAGCACGCCGGGTTCCCCAGCACAGCACACGGGGGCCCCCACTACCACAGCCCGCCTGGCTCTCCATCAGAGCCTGTTCAGACCGCTCCCCAGCAGAGCTTGTCTACACGGCTCCCCAGCAGCACAGCCCAGCACGCCGGGTTCCCAAGGACAGCACACGGGGGCCCCAACTACCACAGCCCGCCTGGCTCTCCATCAGAGCCTGTTCAAACCACTCCCCAGCAGAGCCTGTCCACCTGGCTCCCCAGCAGAACAGCCCAGCACACCGGGTTCCCCAGCCCTGCTCACCGGGCTCCCCAGCACAGCACACGGGGGCCCCCAGCACCACAGCCTGGCTGGCTCTCCAGCCGGGCCTGTTCACACAGCTCCCCAGCAGAGCCTGTCCACTCGGCTCACCAGCAGCACTGCCCAGCTCACCGGGCTCCCCAGCACAGCACACGGGGGGGCCCAGCAAAGCACACGGGGCCCCCCAGCACCACAGCCCGCCTGGCTCTCCAGCAGAGCCTTTTCAAACCGCTCCCCAGCAGAGCCTGTCCACATGGCTCCCCAGCACCACTGCCCAGCACACCGGGCTCCCCAGCCAGGCTCAACGGGCTCCCCAGCATGGAACACGGGGACCCCCAGCACCGCAGCAAGCCTGGCTCTGCAGCAGAGCCTGTTCAAACCACTCCCCAGCAGAACCTGTCCACACGGCTCCCCAGCAGCACAGCCCAGTACACCGGGCTCCCCAGCCCAGCTCACCGGGCTCCCCAGCACAGCACACGGGGCTCCCCAGAAGAGCCTGTCTACACGGTTGGCCAGCACCACAGTCCAGTACACCGGGCTCCCCAGCCCAGCTCACCAGGCCCCCCAACACAGCACACGGGGGCCCCCAGCAACACAGGCCGCCTGGCTCTCCAGCAGAGCCTGTTCACACCGCTCCCCAGCTGAGCCTGTCTACACGGCTCCCCAGCAGCACAGCCCCGCACACCGCAACACAGGCCGCCTGGCTCTCCAGCAGAGCCTGTTCAAACCACTCCCAAGCAGAGCCGGTCCACACGGCTCCCCAGCAGCACAGCCCAGCACACTGGCCTCCCAAGCCCAGCTCACCGGGCTCCCCAGCACAGCACACGGGGCCCCCCAGCACCTCAGCCCACCTGGCTTTCCAGCAGAGCCTCTTCACACCGCTACCCAGCTGAGCCTGTCCACACGGCTCCCCAGCAGCACAGCCCAGCACACCAGGCTCCACAGCCGATCTCACCGGGCTCCGCAGCACAGCACACGGGACCCCCCAGCACCACAGCCCAGCACACTGGGCTTCCCAGCCCAGCTCAACGGGCTCCCCAGCACAGCACACGGGGCCCCCCAGAACCACTGCCCGCCTGGCTCTCCATCAGAGCCATTTCACACCACTCCCCAGCAGAGCCTGTCCACACGGCTCCCCAGCACCACAGCCCAGCACACTGGGCTCCCCAGCACAGCACACGGGGCCCCCAAGCACAGCACACGGGGCATCCCAGCACCACAGCCCGCCTGGCTCTCCATCAGAGCCTCTTCACACCGCTCCGGAGCAGAGCCTTTCTACACGGCTCCCGAGAAGCACAGCCCAGCACACCAGGCTCCCCAGCCCAGCTCACCCGGCTCCCGATCACGGCACACGGGGCCCCCCAGCACCACAGTCCGCCTTGCTCTCCAGCAGATCCTGTTGAAACCACTACCCAGCAGAGCCTGTCCACACGGCTCCCCAGCAGCACAGCCCAGCACAACGGGCTCCCCAGCCCAGCTCACCGGGCTCCCCAGCACAGCACAAGGGGCCCCCAAGCAACCACAGCCCGCCTGGCTCTCCATCAGAGCCTGTTCAACCCTCTCCCCAGCAGAGCCTGTCCACACGGCTCCCCAGCACCACAGCCGAGCACACCGGGCTCCCCAGCCCAACTCAACGGGCTCCCCAGCACAGCACACGGGCCCCCCCTGCACAGCAAACGGGGCTTCCCAGCACAACAGTCTTCCTGGCTCTCCATCAGAGCCTGTTCACACCACTCCCCAGCAGAGCCTGTCCACACGGCTCCCCAGCACCACAGCCCAGCACACCGGGCTCCCCAGCACAGCACACGGGGCCCCCAAGCACAGCACACGGGGCATCCCAGCACCACAGCCCGCCTGGCTCTCCATCAGAGCCTCTTCACACCGCTCCCCAGCAGAGCCTTTCTACACGGCTCCCCAGCAGAACAGCCCAGCACACCAGGCTCCCCAGCCCAGCTCACCCGGCTCCCGATCACGGCACACGGGGCCCCCCAGCACCACAGCCCGCCTGGCTCTCGAGCAGAGCCTCTTCACACCGCTCCCCAGCAGAGCCTGTCTACACCGCTCCCCAGCAGCACAGCCCAGCACACCAGGCTCCCCAGCCCTGCTCACCGGGCTCCCGATCACGGCACACGGGGCCCCCCAGCACCACAGTCCGCCTGGCTCTCCAGCAGATCCTTTTGAAACCACTACCCAGCTGAGCCTGTCCAAACGGCTCCCCAGCAGCACAGCCCAGCACACCAGGATCCCCGGCGAACCTCACCGGGCTCCCCAGCACAGCACACGGGGGCCACCAGCACCACATCCCGCCTGGCTCTCCATCATGGCATGTTCACACCACTCCCCAGCAGGGCCTGTTGAAACCACTCCCCAGCAGAGCCTGTCCACACGGCTCCCCAGCACCACAGCCCAGCACACCGGGCTCCTAAGCCCAGCTCACAGGGCTCCCCAGTACAGCACACGGGGGCCCCCATCACCAAAGCCCGCCTGGCTGTCCAGCAGAGCCTTTTCAAACCACTCCCCAGCAGAGCCTGTCCACACGGCTCAACAGCACCACAGCACAGCACACCAGGATCCCCAGTCCAGTTCACCGGGTACCCCAGCACAGCACACGTGGGCCCCCAGCCCCACAGCCCGCCTGGCTCTCCATCAGAGAATGTTTACACCGCTCCGCAGAAGAGCCTCTCTACACAGCTCCCCAGCACCACAGCCCAGCCCACCGGGCTCCCCAGCACAACACACCGGGCCCCCCAGCACCAATGCCCGCCTGGCTCCCCAGCAGAGCCTGTCCAAACGGCTCCCCAGCAGCACAGCCCAGCACACCGGGATCACCAGCACTGCACACGGGGGCCCCCAGCACCACAGCCCGCCTGGCTCTCCAGCAGAGCCTCTTTACACGGCTCCCCAGCAGCACAGCCCAGCACACCGCAGCACAACCAGCCTGGCTCTCCATCAGAGCCTGTTCAAACCGCTCCCCAGCAGATCCTGTCAACACGGCTCCCCAGCAGCACAGCCCAGCACACTGGCCTCCCCAGCCCACCACACCGGGTTCCCCAACACAGCACACGGGGGCCCCCAGCACCATGGCCCGCCTGGCTCTCCAGCAAAGCCTGTTCAAACCACTCCCAAGCAGAGCCGGTACACACGGCTCCCCAGCAGCACAGCCCAGCACACTGGCCTTCCCAGCCCAGCTCACCGGTCTCCCCAGCACAGCACACAGGGCCCCCCAGCACCACAGCCCACCTGGCTCTCCATCAGAGCCTGTTTACACCGCTCCCCAGCAGAGCCTGTCTACAGGGCTACCCAGCAGCACAGCCCAGCACACCGGGCTCCCCAGCCAAGCTCACCGGGCTCCCCAGCACAGCACACGAGGGCCCCCGGCACCACAGCCCGCCTGGCTCTCCAGCAGAGCCTCTTCACACGGCTCCCCAGCAGCACAGGCCAGCACACTGGGCTCCATAACCGATATCACCGGGCTCCGCAGCACAGCACACGGGGCCCCCCAGCACCACAGCCCGGCACACCGGGCTCCCCTGCCCATCTTACCGGGCTCCCCACCACAGCACACGGTGGCTCCCAGCACCACAGCCCGCCTGGCTCTCCATCAGAGCCTGTTCAAACCGCTCCCCAGCAGCACAGAACAGCACACCGGGTTCCCAAGCAAAGGACACGGGGGCCCCCAGCACCACGGCCCGCCTGGCTCTCCAGCAGAGCCTGTTCAAACCACTCCCAAGCAGAGCCGGTCAACACGGCTCCCCAGCAGCACAGCCCAGCACACTGGCCTCCCCCGCCGATATCACCGGGCTCCGCAGCACAGCACACGGGGCCCCCCAGCACCACAGCCCAGCACACCGGGCTCCCCAGCCCCGCTCACCGGGCCCCCCAGCACAGCACACGGGGACCCCCACCATCACAGCCCGCCTGGCTCTCCATCAGAGCCTGTTCACACCGCTCCCCAGCAGAGCCTGTCTACACGGATCCCCATCACCACAGCCCAGCACACCGGCCTCCCCGGCCCAGCCCACCGGGCTCCCCAGCACAGCACACGGCCCCCCCAGCACCACAGCCCGCCTGGATCTAAAGCAGAGCCTGTTCAAACCACTCCCCAGCAGAGCCTGTCCACACGGCTCCCCAGCAGCACAGCCCAGCACACCGGGCTCCTCAGCCCAGCTCACCGGGCTCCCCAGCACAGCACACGGGGGCCCCCAGTACCACAACCCGCCTGGCAATCCAGCAGACCCTGTTCAAACCACTCCCCAGCAGAGCCTGTCCACAAGGCTCCCCAGCACCACAGCCCAACACACAGGGCTCCGAAGCCCAGCTCAACGGGCTCCCCAGCACAGCACACGGGTCCCCCCAGAACCACAGCCCGCCTGGCTCTCCAGCAGAGAATGTTCACACCGCTCCCCAGCAGAGCCTGTCCACGCGGCTCACCAGCAGCACAGCCCAGCACACCGGGCTCCCCTGCACAGCACACGGGGCCCCACAGCACCACAGCCCGCCTGGCTCTCCAGCAGAGCCTGTTCAAACCACTCGCCAGCAGAGCCTTTCCACACGGCTCCCCAGCAGCAGAGCCCAGCACACCGGTCACCCCAACCCAGCTAACCGGGCTCCCCAGCACAGCACACGGGGCCCCCCAGCACCACAGCTCGCCTGGCTCTCCATCAGAGACTATTCACACCGCTCCCCAGCAGAGCCTGTTCACTCCCTTCCCCAGCAGAGCCTGTCTACATGGCTCCCCAGCACCACAGCCCAGCACACCGGGCTCCCCAGCCCAGCTCACCGGGCTCCCCAGCACAGCACACGGGGCCCCCCAGCACCACAACTCGCCTGGCTCCCCAGCAGAGCCTGTTCAAACCACTCCCCAGCAGACCCTGTCCACACGGCTCTCCAGCAGCACAGCCTAGCAAAGCGGGCTCCCAGGACAAGCTCACCGGGCTACCCAGCACAGCACACGGGGGCCAGAAGCACCACATCCCGCCTGGCTCTCCATCATGGCCTGTTCACACCACTCCCCAGCAGAGCCTATTGAAACCACTCCCGAGCAGAGCCTGTCCACACGGCTCCCCAGCACCACAGCCCAGCACACTGGCCTCCCCCGCCGATCTCACCGGGCTCCGCAGCACAGCACACGAGGGCCCCCGGCACCACAGCCCGCCTGGCTCTCCAGCAGAGCCTCTTCACACCGCTCCCCAGCAGCACAGCCCAGCACACCGGGCTCCATAGCCGATATCACCGGACTCCGCAGCACAGCACACGGGGGCCCCCAGCAAGACAGCCCGCCTGGCTCTCCAGCAGAGCCTGTTCACACCGCTCCTCAGCAGAGCCGGTCCACACGGCTCCCCAGCAGCACACCCTAGGACACCGGGCTCCCCAGCCCAGCTCATCGGGCTCCCCAGCACAGCACACGGGGGGCCCCCAGCACCACAGCCCCCCTGGCTCTCCAGCAGAGCCTGTTCAAACAGATCCCCAGCACAGCCTGTCCACACGCCTCCCCAGCAGCACAACCCAGCACACCGGGCTCCCCAGCCCAGCTCACCGGGCTCCCCAGCAAAGCAAGCGGGGGCCCCCAACACCACAGGCCGCCTGGCTTTCCATCAGAGCCTGTTCACACCGCTCCCAAGCAGAGCCTGTCTACACGGCTCCCCAGCACCACAGCCCAGCACACCGGGCTCCCCAGCACAGCACACGGGGGCCCCCAGCAACACAGCCCGCCTGGCTCTCCAGCAAAGACTGTTCAAAACACTCCCCAGCAGAGCCTGTCAACACGGCTCCCCAGCAGCACAGCCGAGAACACCGGCCTCCCCAGCACAGCACACGGGGGCCCCCAGCACAGCACACGGGGGCCCCCAGCACCACAGCCTGCGTTGCTCTCCAGCAGAGCCTGTTCAAACCACTCCCCAGCACAGCCTGTCCACAAGCCTCCCCAGCAGCACAGCCCAGCTCACCGGGCTCCCCAGCACAGCACACGGGGGCCCAAAGCACTACAGCCCGCCTGCTCTCCATTAGAGCCTTTTCACACCGCTCCCCAGCATAGCCTGTCAACACGGCTCCCCAGCAGCACAGCCCAGCACACCGGGCTCCCCAGCCCAGCTAACCGGGCACCCCAGAACAGCACACGGGGGCCCCCAGAACCACAGCCCGCCTGGCTCTCCATCAGAGCCTGTTCACACCGCTCCCCAGCAGAGCCTTTCTACACGGCTCCCCAGCAGCACAGCCCAGCACACCGGGCTCCCCAGCACCACAGCCCAGCACACGGGGCTGCCCAGCAAAGCACACGGGGGCCCCCAGCACCACAGCCCGCCTGGCTCTCCATCAGAGTCTGTTCACACCGCTCCACAGCACAGCCTGTTCACACCGCTCCCCAGCAGAGCCATTCTACACGGCTCCCCAGCACCACAGCCCAGCACACCGGGATCCCCACCCCAGCTCACCGGGCTCCCCAGCACAGCACACGGGGCCCCCCAGCACCACAGCCCGCCTGGCTCCCCAGCAGAGCCTGTTCACACCGCTCCCCAGCAGAGCCTTTCTACACGGTTCCCCAGCAGCACAGCCCAGCACAGCGGGCTCCCCAGCCCAGCTCACCGGGCTCCCCAGCCCAGCTCACGGTGGTCCCCAGCACAGAAAACGGGGGCCCCCAGCACCACAGCGCGCCTTGCTCTCCAGCCGAGCCTGTGCAAACCGCTCCCCAGCAGAACCTGTCCACACGGCTCCCCAGCAGCACATCACAGCACACCGGGCTCCCCAGCGCAGCTAACCGGGCACCCCAGAACAGCACACGGGGGCCCCGTGCACCACAGCCCGCCTGGCTCTCCATCAGAGCCTCTTCACACCGCTCCCCAGCAGAGCCTGTCTACACGGCTCCCCAGCACCACAGCCCAGCACACCGGGCTCCCCAGCCCAGCTCACCGGGCTCCCCAGCACAGCACACTGGGCTCCCCAGCACCACAGCCCGCCTGGCTCTCCGGTACAGCCTGTTTATACCGCTCCCCAGAAGAGCCTGTCCACACGGCTCCCCAGCAGCACAGCCCAGCTCACCGGGCTCCCCAGCACAGCACACGGGGGCCCAAAGCACTACAGCCCGCCTGCTCTCCATTAGAGCCTTTTCACACCGCTCCCCAGCATAGCCTGTCAACACGGCTCCCCAGCAGCACAGCCCAGCACACCGGGCTCCCCAGCCCAGCTCACCGGGCTCCCCAGCACAGAACACGGGGCCCCTCAGCACCACAGCCCGCCTGGCTCTACAACAGAGCCTGTTCAAACTACTCCCCAGCAGAGCCTGTACACAAGGCTCCCCAGCAGAACAGCCTTGCACACCGGGCTCCCCAGCCCAGCTCACCGGGCTCCCGAGCACGGCACACGGGGCCACCAAGCACCACAGGCCGCCTGGCTTTCCAGCAGATCCTTTTCAAACCACTCCCCAGCAATGCCTGTCCACACGGCTCCCCAGCCGCACAGCCCAGCATACCGGGCTCCCCAGCCCAGCTCAACGGGGTACCCAGCACAGCACACGGGGCCCCCCAGCACCACAGCCCGCCTTGCTCTCCAGCAGAGCCTATTCACAATGCTCCCCAACAGAGCCTGTCCACACGGCTCCCCATCAGCACAGCCCAGCACACCGGGCTCCCCAGCCCAGCTCACCGGGCTCCCCAGCACAGCACACGGGACCCCTCAGCACGACAGCCCGCCTGGCTGTCCTGCAGAGCCTGTTCCAACCACTCCCCAGCAGAGCCTGTACACGCGGCTCCCCAGCAGCACAGCCTTGCACACCGGGCTCCTCAGCCCAGCTCACCGGGCTCCCCAGCACAGCACACGGGGCCCCCCAGCACCACAGCCCGCACGGCGCTCCATCAGAGCCTGTTCACACCGCTCCCCAGCAGAGCCTGTCCACACGGCTCCCCAGCACCACAGCCCAGCACACCGGGCTCCCCAGCCCAGCTCACCGTTCTCAGCAGCACAGCACACGGGGGCCCCCAGCAAACAACACGGGGCCCCCCTGCACCACAGCCCGCCTGGCTCTCGAGCAGAGCCTGTCCACACGGCTCCCCAGCAGCACAGCCCAGCACACCGGGCTCCCCAGCAATGCACACGGTGGCCCCCAGAACCACAGCCCGCCTGGATCTCCAGCAGAGCCTGTCCACACGGCTCCCCAGCACCACAGCCCAGTACACTGGGCTCCCCAGCCCAGTTAACCGGTCTCCTCAGCACTGGACACGGGGGCCCCCAGAACCATAGGCCGCCTGGCTCTCCAGCAGAGCCTTTTAACACCGCTCCCCAGCACCACAGCCCAGCACACCGGGCTCCCCAGCACAGCACACGGGGCCCCCCAGCACCACAGCCCGCCTGACTCTCCAGCAGAGCCTGTTCAAACCACTCGCCAGCAGAGCCTGTCTACACGGCTACCCAGCACCACAGCCCAGCTCACTGGGCTCCTCTGCCCAGCTCACCGGGCTCCCCAGCACAGCACACGGGGCCCCCCAGCACCACAGCCCGCCGGGCTCTCGAGCAGAGCCTGTTCAAACCACTCCCGAGCAGAGCCTGTCCACACGGCTCTCCAGCACCACAGCCCAGCACACCGGGCTCCAAAACTCCCAGCTCAACGAGATCCCCAGCACAGCACACGGGGTCCTCCAGCACCACAGCCCGCCTGGCTCTCCATCAGATCCTGTTCAACCCTCTCCCCAGCAGAGCCTGTCCACACCGGGCTCCCCAGCCCAACTCAACGGGCTCCCCAGCACAGCACACGGGGCTTCCCAGCACCAAAGCCTGCCTGGCTCTCCATCAGAGTCTGTTCACTCCGCTCCCCAGCAGAGCCTGTTCAAACCACTCCTCAGAAGAGCCTGTCCACACGGCTCCCCAGCACCACAGCCCAGCACACCGGGCTCCCCAGCCCAGCTCAACGGGCTCCCCAGCACAGCACACGGGGCCCCCCAGCACCACAGCCCGCCTAGCTCTCCATCAGAGCCTGTTCACACTGCTCCCCAGCAGAGCCTGTCCACACGGCACCCAAGCACCACAGCCCAGCACACCGGGCTCCCCAGCCCAACTCACCGGGCTCCACAGCACAGCACACAGGGCCCCACAGCACCACAGCCCGCCTGGCTCTCCAGCAGAGACTGTTCAAACCACTCCCCAGCAGAGCCTGTCCACACGGCTCCCCAGCAAAGCCTGTCCACAGGGCTCCCCAGCACCACAGCCCAGCACACCGGGCTCCCCAGCCCAGCTCAACGGGCTCGGCAGCACAGCACACGGGGGCCCCCAGCACCACGGCCGGCCT
The DNA here is from genome assembly GCA_024666655.1 of Dascyllus trimaculatus. NCBI lineage: Eukaryota > Metazoa > Chordata > Actinopteri > Pomacentridae > Dascyllus > Dascyllus trimaculatus. Next base: position 107,748 of record JAMOIN010001316.1, read on the forward strand.
GGCTCTCCAGCAGAGCATGTTCAAACCACTCCCAAGCAGAGCCGGTACACACGGCTTCCCAGCAGCACAGCCCAGCACACTGGCCTCCAAAGCCCAGCTCACCCGGCTCCCCAGCACAAAACACAGGGGCCCCCCAGCACCACAGCCCGCCTGGCTCTCCAGCAGAGCCTGTTCAAAACACTCCTCAGCAGAGCCTGTCCACACGGCTCCCCAGCAGCACACGGGGGCCCCCAGCACCACAGCCCGCCTGGCTCTCCAGCAGAACCTGTTCAAACCACTCCCCAGCACAGCCATTCCACACGCCTCCCCAGCAGCACAGCCCAGCACACCGGGCTGCCCAGCCAAGCTCAACGGGCTCCCCAGCACAGCACACGGGGCCCCCCAGCACCACAGCCCGCCTGGCTCTCCATCAGAGCCTGTTCACACTGCTCCCCAGCAGAGCCTGTCCACACGGCACCCAAGCACCACAGCCCAGCACACCGGGCTCCCCAGCCCAGCTCATAGGGCTCGTCAGCACAGCACACGGGGGCCCCCAGCACCACGGCCGGCCTGGCTCTCCAGCAGAGCATGTTCAAACCACTCCCAAGCAGAGCCGGTACACACGGCTCCCCAGCAGCACAGCCCAGCACACTGGCCTCCCAAGCCCAACTCACCCGGCTCCCCAGCACAAAACACAGGGGCCCCCCAGCACCACAGCCCGCCTGGCTCTCCAGCAGAGCCTGTTCAAAACACTCCTCAGCAGAGCCTGTCCACACGGCTCCCCAGCAGCACACGGGGGCCCCCAGCACCACAGCCCGCCTGGCTCTCCAGCAGAACCTGTTCAAACCACTCCCCAGCACAGCCTTTCCACACGCCTCCCCAGCAGCACAGCCCAGCACACCGGGCTGCCCAGCCAAGCTCACCGGGCTCCCCAGCAAAGCAAACCGGGGCCCCCAACACCACAGCCCGCCTGGTTCTCCATCAGAGCCTGTTCAAACCTTTCCCCAACAGAGACTGTCCGCACGGCTCCCCAGCAGCGCAGCCCTGCACACCGGGCTCCCCAGCCCAGCTAACCGGGCTCCCCAGCACAGCACACGGGGGCCCCCAGCATAACAGCTTGCCTTCCTCTCCAGCAGAGCCGGTTCACACAGCTCCCCAGCAGAGCCAGTATGCACGGCTCCCCAGCAGCACTGCCCAGAACACGAGGCTCCCCAGCCCAGCTCACCAGGCTCTACAGCACAACACACGGGGGCCCCCAGCACCAAAGCCCGCCAGGCTCTGCAGCAGAGCCTGTCCACACGGCTCACCAGCAGCACAGCCCAGCACACCGGGCTCCCCAGTACAGCACACGGGGGCCCCCAGCAAACAACACGGGGCCCCCCTGCACCACAGCCCGCCTGGCTCTCCAGCAGGGCCTGCTGGAACCGCTCCCCAGCAGAGCCTGTCCACACGGCTCCCCAGCACCACAGCCCGCCTCGCTCTCCAGCAGAGCCTGGTCACACTGCTCCCCAGCAGAGCCTGTCTACACGGCTTCCCAGCAGCACAGCCCAGCACGCCGGGTTCCCCAGCACAGCACACGGGGGCCCCAAGCACCACAGCCCGCCTGGCTCTCCATCAGAGCCTGTTCAAACCACTCCCCATCAGAGCCTGTCCACAGGGCTCCCCAGCAGCACAGCCTAGCACACCAGGCTCCCCAGCCCAGCTCACCGGGCTCCCCAGGACAGCACACGGGGGCCCCCAGCACCACAGCCTGGCTGGCTCTCCAGCAGAGCCTGTTCACACAGCTCCCCAGAAGAGCCAGTATGCACGGCTCCCCAGCAGCACTGCAAAACTCAGCGGGCTCCAGAGCACAGAACACGGGGGCCCTCAGCACCACAGCCCGCCAGGCTCTCCAGCAAAGCCTGTCCACTCGGCTCACCAGCAGCACTGCCCAGCTCACCGGGCTCCCCAGCACAGCACACGGGGCCCCCCAGCACTACAGCCCGAATGGCTCCCCAGCAGAGCCTGTCCACACTGCTCCCCAGCTGAACAGCCCAGCACACAGGGCTCCCCAGCCCAGCTCACAGGGCTCCCCAGCACAGCACACGGGACAACCCAGCACCACAGCCCGCCTGTCTCTCCATCAGAGCCATTTCACACAGCTCCCCAGCTGAGCCATTCTATACGGCTCAACAGCACCACAGCCCAGCAAACCGTGATCCCCAGCCCAGCTCGCCGGGCTCCCCAACACAGCACACGGGGGCCCCCATCACCAGATCCCGCCTGGCTCTCCATCAGAACCTCTTCACACCGCTCCCCAGCAGAGCCTTTCCACACGGCTCCCCAGCACCACAGCCCAGCACACCGGGCTCCCCAGCCCAGCTCACCGGGCTCCGTTGCAGAGCACACGGGGGCCCCCAGCACCACAGCCCGCCTGGCTCTCCATTAGAGTCTGTTCACACCGCTCCCCAGCAGAGCCTGTCTACACGGCTCCCCAGCAGCACAGCCCAGCACACCGCAGCACAGAACGCCTGGCTCTCCAGCAGAGCCTGTTCACACCGCTCCCCAGCAGACCCGGTCCACACGGCTCCTCAGTAGCAGAGAACAGCACACCGGGTTCCCCAGAACAGCACACGGGGGCCCCCAGCACCACGGCCCGCCTGGCTCTCCAGCAGAGCCTGTTCAAACCACTCCCAAGCAGAACCGGTCCACACGGCTCCCCAGCAGCACAGCCCAGCACACTGGCCTCCCAATCCCAGCTCACCGGGCTCCCCAGCACAGCACACCGGGCCCCCCACCACCTCTGCCCACATGGCTTTCCAGCAGAGCCTCTTCACACCGCTCCCCAGCAGAGCCTGTCCACACGGCTCCCCTGCAGCACAGCCCAGCACACCAGGCTCCACAGCCGATCTCACCGGGCTCCGCAGCACAGCACACGGGACCCCCCAGCACCACAGCCCAGCACACTGGGCTTCCCAGCCCAGCTCAACGGGCTCCCCAGCACAGCACACGGGGCCCCCCAGAACCACTGCCCGCCTGGCTCTCCATCAGAGCCATTTCACACCACTCCCCAGCAGAGCCTGTCCACACGGCTCCCCAGCACCACAGCCCAGCACACCGGGCTCCCCAGCCCAGCTCACCGGGCTCCCCAGCACAGCACACGGGGCCCCCCAGCACCTCAGCCCACCTGGCTTTCCAGCAGAGCCTCTTCACACCGCTACCCAGCTGAGCCTGTCCACACGGCTCCCCAGCAGCACAGCCCAGCACACCAGGCTCCACAGCCGATCTCACCGGGCTCCGCAGCACAGCACACGGGACCCCCCAGCAACACAGCCCAGCACAACGGGCTTCCCAGCCCAGCTCACCGGACTCCCCAGCACAGCACACGGGCGCCCCCAGCACCACAGCCCGCCAGGCTCTCCAGATGAGCCTGTTGAACCCTCTCCCCAGCAGAGCCTGTCCACACGGCTCCCCAGCAGCACAGCCCAGCGAACTGGCCTCCACAGCCCAGTACACGGGGGCCCCTAGCACAGCACACGGGGGCCTCCAGCAAACCACACGGGGCCCCCCTGCACCACAGCCCGCTAGGCTCTGCAGCAGAGCCTGTCCACACGGCTCCCCACCACCACAGCCCAGCACAGCGGGCTCCCGAGCCCAGCTCAACGAGCTCCCCAGCACTGCACACGGGGGCCCACAGCACCACAGCCCGCCTGGCTGTCCAGCAGAGCCTGTTCAGACGGCTCTCCATCAGAGCCTGTTCACACCGCTCCGCAGCAGAGCCTGTCCACATGGCTCCCCAGCACCACAGCCCAGCACACCGGGCTCCCCAGCCCAGCTCACCGGGCTCCTGACAAAAGCACACGGGGGCCCAAAGCACCACAGCCCGCCTGGCTGTCCAGCAGAGCCTGTTCAGACGGCTCTCCATCAGAGCCAGTTCACACCGCTCCCCCGCAGAGCCTGTTCACACCGCTCACCAGCAAATCCTGTCTGCACGGCTCCCCAGCACCAAAGCCCAGCACACCGGGAAGCGCAGCCCAGCTCACCATGCCCCCCAGCACAGCACATGGGGGCCCCCAGCACCACAGCCCGCCTGGCTTTCCATCAGAGCCTTTTCACACCTCTCCCCAGCAGAGCCTGTCCACACGGCTCCCCAGCACATCAGCCAAGCACACCGGGCTCCCCAGCACAGCTCAACGGGCTCACCAGCACAGCACACGGGGTCCACCACCACCACAGCCTTCCTGGCTCTCCATCAGAGCCTGTTTACATCGCTCCCCAGAAGAACCTCTCCACACGGCTCCCTAGCACCACAGCCCAGCACACCGGGCTCCCCAGCCCATGTCACCGGGCTCCCCAGCACGGCACACGGGGCCCCCCAGCACAACAGCCCGCCTGGCTGTCCAGCAGAGCCTGTTCAAACCACTCCCCAGCAGAGCTTGTCCACACGGCTCCCCAGCACCACAGCCCAGCACACCTGGCTCCCCAGCCCAACTCAACGGGCTCCCCAGCAAAGCACACGGGGCCCCCCAGGAGAGCCTGTCTACACGGTTGGCCAGCACCACTGTCCAGTACACCGGGCTCCCCAGCCCAGCTGACCGGGCCCCCCAGCACAGCACACGGGGCCCCCCAGCACCACAGCCCGCCTGACACTCCAGCAGAGCCTGTTCAAACCACCCCCCAGAAGAGCCTGTCCACACAGCTCCCCAGCACCACAGGCCAGCACACCGTACTCCCCAGCGCTGCTCACCATGGCCCCCAGCCCAGCTCAACGGGCTCCCCAGCACAGCACACCGGGCCCCCCAGGCACAGCACACGGGGCTTCCCAGCACAACAGCCCTCCTGGCTCTCCATCAGAGCCTGTCCACACGGCTCCCCAGCAGAGCCTGTCCACACGGCTCCCCAGCACCACAGCCCAGCACACCGGGCTCCCCAGCACAGCACACGGGGCCCCCCAGCACCACAGCCCGCCTTGCTCTCCATTAGAGCCTGTTAAACCGTCTTCCCAACAGAGACTGTTCACACCACTCCCCAGCAGAGCCTGTTCACACCGCTCCCCAGCACAGCCTGTCTACACAGCTCCCCAGCACCACAGCCCAGCACACCGGGATCCCCAGCCCAGCTCAATGGGCTCCAGACCAAAGAACACGGGGGCCCCCAGCACCACAGCCCGCCTGGCTCTCCATCTGAGCCTGTTCACTCCGCTCCCCAGCAGAGCCTGTTCAAAACAGTCCCCTAGAGAGCTTGTCCACACGGCTCCCCAGCACCACAGCCCAGCTCACCGGGCTCTCCAGCACTGCACACGGGGCCCCCCAGCACCACAGCCCGCCGGGCTCTCGAGCAGAGCCTGTTCAAACCATCCCCAGCACAGCCTGTCCACACGGCTCCACAGCACCACAGCCCAGCACACCAGGTGCCCCATCCCAGCTCACCGGGCTCCCCAGCACAGCACACGGGGGCCCCCAGCAACACAGCCCGCCTGGCTGTCCAGCAGAGCCTGTTCCCACCGCTCCCCAGCAGAGCCTGCCCACACGGCTCCCCAGCACAATAGCCCAGCACACGGGGTTCCCCAGCCCAGCTCACCGGGGTCCCCGACACAGCACACGGGGTCCCCCAGCACCACAGCCCGCCTGACTCTCCATCAGAGCCTGTTAAACCCTCTCCCCATGAGAGCCAGTCCACACGGCTTCCCAGCACCACAGCCCAGCACACCGGGATCCTCAGCCCAGCTCACCGGGCACCCCAGCACAGCACAGTTGGGCCCCCAGCACCACATCCCGCCTGGCTCTTCTGCAGAGCCTTCTCAAACCACTCCCCAGAACAGCCTGTCCACACGGCTCCCCAGCACCACAGCCCAGCACACCGGGGTCCCCAGCACGGCACACGCGGCCCCCCAGCACCATAGCCCGCCTGGCTCTCCATCAGAGCCTGTTCACACCGCTCCGCAGCAGAGCCTGTCTACACGGCTCCCCATCACCACAGTGCAGCACACCGGGCTCCCCAGCAACACAGCCCAGCACACGGGGCTCCCCAGCCCAGCACACCGGGCCCCCCGGCACAACACACGGGGCCCCCCAGTACCACAGCCCGAATGGCTCGTCAGAAGACCCTGTCTACACAGCTCCCCATCACCACAGTCCAGCACACCGGGCTCCCCAGCACCACAGCCCAGCACACGAGGTTCCCCAGCCCAGCTCACCGGGCTCCCAAGCACAGCACACGGGGGCCCCCAGCACCACAGCCCGCCTGGCTCTCCAGAAGAGCCTGTGCAAACCAATCCCCACCAGAGCCTGTCCACACGGCTACCCAGCACAGCAGCCTAGCACACCGGGCTCCCCAGCACAGCTCAACGGGCTCACCAGCACAGCACACGGGGCCCACCAGCACCACAGCCTGCCTGGCTCTCAATCAGAGCTTGTTCACACCACTCCGCAGAAGTTCCTGTCTACACGGCTCCCCATCACAGCACACGGCGCCCCCCAGCACCACAGCCCGCCTGACTCTCCAACAGAGCCTGTTCACTCCGCTCCCCAGCAGAGCCTGTTCAAACCACCCCCCAGAAGAGCCTGTCCACACAGCTCCCCAGCACCACAGGCCAGCACACCGTACTCCCCAGCGCAGCTCACCATGGCCCCGAGCCCAGCTTAACGGGCTCCCCAGCACAGCACACGGGGCCCCCCAGCACAGCACACGGGGCTTCCCAGCACAACAGCCCGCCTGTCTCTCCATCAGAGCCTGTTCAAACGACTCCCCAGCAGAGCCGGTCCACACGGCTCCCCAGCACCACAGTCCAGCACACCGGGCTCCCCAGCCCAGCACACCGGGCTCTCCAGCCCAGCTCACCGGGCCGCCCAGCACAGGACACGGGGGCCCCCAGCACCACAGCACGCCTGGCTCTCCATCAGAGGCTGTTCAAACCACTCCCATGCAGAGCCTGTCCACACTGCTCCCCAGCAGAGCCTGTCCACACGGCTCCCCAGCACCACAGCCCAGCACACCGGGCTCCACAGCACAGCACACGGGGCCCCCCAGCACCACAGCCCGCCTTGCTCTCCGTCAGGGCCTGTTAAACCCTCTTCCCAGCAGAGCCTGTTCACACCGCTCCCCAGCAGAGCCTGTCCACACGGCTCCCCAGCACCACAGCCCATCACACCGGGCTCCCCAGAACAGCACACTTGGCCCCCCAGCACCACAGCCCGCCTGGCTCTCCATCAGAGACTGTTCACACCGCTCCCCAGCACAGCCTGTCTACACGGCTCCCCAGCAGCACAGCCCAGCTTACCGGGCTCCCCAGCCCTGCTTACCGGGCTCCCCAGCACTGGACACGGGGGCCCCCAGAACCACTGGCCGCCTGGCTCTCCAGCAGAGCCTGTTAACACTGCTCCCCAGTAGAGTCTGTCCACAGGGCTCCCCAGCAGCAGAGCCCAGCACACCGGGCTCCCCAGCCGATGTCACCGGGCTCCCCAGCAAGGCACACGGGTCCCCCAGCACCACAGCCCACCTGGCTCTCCATCAGTGCCTGTTCACACCGCTCCCCAGCAGAGCCTGTCTACACGGCTCCCCAGCACAAAAGCCCAGCACACCAGGCTCCCCAGCCCAGCACACCGGGCTCCCCAGCCAAGCTCACAGGGCTTCCCAGCACAGCACACGGGGCCCCCCAGCACCACAGCCCGCCTTGCTCTCCATCAGTGCCTGTACAACACTCTCCCCAGCAGAGCCTGTCCACACTGCTCCCCAGCACCACAGCCCAGCACACCCGGCTCCCCAGCCCAGCTCAACGGGCTCCCCAGCACAGCACACGCGGGCTCCCAGCACCACAGCCCGCCTGGCTCTCCATCAGAGCCTGTTCACAGCGCTCCTCAGCAGAGCCTGTCTACACGGCTCCCCAGCACCACAGCCCAGCACAACGTGCTCCCCAGCCCAGCTCACCGCGCTCCCCAGCACGGCACACAGGGCCCCCCAGCACAACAGCCTGCCTTTCTGTCCAGCAGAGCCTTTTCAAACCACTCCCCAGCAGAGCCTGTCTACACGGTTACCCAGCACCACAGCCCAGCACACCGGACTCCCCGGCCAAGCTCACCGGGCTCCCCAGCACAGCACACGGGGCCCCCCAGCACAGCACATGGGGCCCCCCAGCACCACAGCCCAGCACACCGGGCTCCCCAGCCAGCACACGGAGGCCCCCAGCAACACAGCCCGCCTGGCTCTCCAGCAGAGCCTGTTCAAAACACTCCCCAGCAGAGCCTGTCCACACGTCTCCCCAGCAGCACAGCCCAGCACACCGGGCTCCCCAGCACAGCACACGGGGACCCCAGCACAGCACACTGGGGCCCCCAACACCACAGAAAGGCCTGGCTCTCCATCAGAGCCTGTTCACACCACTCGCCAGCAGAGCCTGTCCACACGGCTCCCCAGCAGCACAGCCCAGCAGACCGGGCTCAATGGCCGATATCACCGGGCTCCGCAGCACAGCACACGGGGCCCCCCAGCACCACAGGCCGCCTGGCTCTTCATCAGAGCATGGTCACAGCGCTCCCAAGCAGAGCCTGTCCACACGGCTACCCAGCACCACAGCCCAGAACACTGTGCTCCCCAGCCCACCTCACCGGGCCCCCCAACACATCACACGGGGGCGCCCAGAATCACAGCCGGCCTTGCTCTTCATCAGAGCCTCTTCACACCGCTCCGCAGCAGAGCCTGTCTACATGGCTCCCCAGCACCACAGCCCAGTACACCGGGCTCCCCAGCCCAGCTCACCGGGGTCCCCAGCACAGCACACGGGGCCCCCCAGCACCAGAGCCCGCCTGGCTCTCCATCAGAGCCTGTTCAAACCCTTTCCCCAGCAGATACTGTCCAAACGGCTCCCCAGCAGCACAGCCCAGAACACCGGGTTCCCCGGACATCACACAAGGGCCCCCACCACCACAGCCCGCCTGGCTCTCCAGAAGAGCCTGTTCAAACCATTCCCCAGCAGAGCCTGTCCACACGGCTTCCTAGCAGCACAGCCCAGCTCACCGGGCTCCCAAGCCCACCTCACCAGACTCCCCAGCACAGCACACGGGGGCCCCTAGCAACACAGCCCGCCTGGCTCTCCAGTAGAGCCTGTTCACACAACTCCACAGCAGAGCCTGTCCACACGGCTCCCCAGCACCACAGCCCAGCACACCGGGCTCCCCAGCCCAGCACACCGAGCTCCCCATCACAGCACACGGGGTCCCCCAGCACCACAGCCCGCCTGGCTCTCCAACAGAGCCTGTTCACAACACTCCCCAGCAAAGCCTGTCTACAAGGTTCCCCAGCACCACAGCCCAGCACACCGGGATCCCCAGCCCAGCTCACCGGGCCCCCCAGCAAAGCACACAGGGCCCCCCAGAACCTCAGCCCGCCTGGCTCTACATCAGAGCCATTTCACACCGCTCCCCAGCAGAGCCTGTCCACACGGCTCCCCAGGACCACAGCCCTGCTCACCGGACTCCCAAGCACAGCACACTGGGCCCCCCAGCACCACAGCCCGCTTGGCTCTCCATCAGAGCCTGTTCACACCGCTCCCAAGCAGAGCCTGTCCTCACGGCTCCCAACCACCACAGCCCAGCACACCGGGCTCCCGAGCCCAGCACACCGGGCTCCCCAGCCCAGCTCACCGGTCCGCCTAGCAAAGCACACGGGGGCCCCCAGCACAACAGCCCGCCTGGCTCTCCATAAGAGCCTGTTCACACCGCTCCGCAGGAGAGAATGTCTACAAGGCTCCCCAGCACCACAGCCCAGCACACCGGGCTCCCCAGCCCAGCTCACCGGGCTCCGCAGCACAGCACACGGGGCCGCCCAGCACCACAGCCCAGGACACCGGGCTCCCCAGCACAGCACACGGGGGCCCCCAGCAACACAGCCCGCCTGGCTGTCCAGCAGAGCCTGTTCAAAACACTACCCAGCAGAGCCTATCCACACCGCTCCACAGCAGCACAGCCCAGCACACCGGGCTCCCCAGCACAGCACACGGGGGCCCCCTGCACAGCACATGGGGACCCCCAACACCACAGCCCGCCTAGCTTTCCATCAGAGCCTGTTCACACCGCTCCTCAGCAGAGCCGGTCCACACGGCTCCCCAGCAGCACACCCTAGGACACCGGGCTCCCCAGCACAGCACACGGGGCCCCCCAGCACCACAGCCCGCCTGGCTCCCCAGCAGAGCCTGCTCAAACCACTCCCCAGCAGTCCCTGTCCACACGGCTCCCCAGCAGCACCGCCTAGCACAGCGGGCTCCCCGGCCAAGCTCACCGGGCTCCCCAGCCCAGCTCACCGGGCTCCCAGCAAAGCACACGGGGGCCCCCAACACCACAGCCTGCCTGGCTGTCCATCAGAGCCTGTTCAAACCAATCCCCAGCAGAGACTGTCCATACGGCTCCCCAGCAGCACAGCCCTGCACACCGGGCTCCCCAGCCCAGCTAACCGGGCTCCCAAGCACAGCACACGGGGGCCCCCAGCACCACAGCCCGCCTGGCTCTCCAGAAGAGCCAATGCAAACCAATCCCCACCAGAGCCTGTCCACACGGCTAACTAGCACAGCAGCCTAGCACACCGGGCTCCCCAGCACAGCTCAACGGGCTCACCAGCACAGCACACGGGGCCCACCAGCACCACAGCCTGCCTGGCTCTCAATCAGAGCTTGTTCACACCACTCCGCAGAAGTTCCTGTCTACACGGCTCCCCATCACAGCACACGGCGCCCCCCAGCACCACAGCCCGCCTGACTCTCCAACAGAGCCTGTTCACTCCGCTCCCCAGCAGAGCCTGTTCAAACCACCCCCCAGAAGAGCCTGTCCACACAGCTCCCCAGCACCACAGGCCAGCACACCGTACTCCCCAGCGCAGCTCACCATGGCCCCGAGCCCAGCTTAACGGGCTCCCCAGCACAGCACACGGGGCCCCCCAGCACAGCACACGGGGCTTCCCAGCACAACAGCCCGCCTGTCTCTCCATCAGAGCCTGTTCAAACGACTCCCCAGCAGAGCCGGTCCACACGGCTCCCCAGCACCACAGTCCAGCACACCGGGCTCCCCAGCCCAGCACACCGGGCTCTCCAGCCCAGCTCACCGGGCCGCCCAGCACAGGACACGGGGGCCCCCAGCACCACAGCACGCCTGGCTCTCCATCAGAGGCTGTTCAAACCACTCCCATGCAGAGCCTGTCCACACAGCTCCCCAGCAGCACAGCCCAGCACACCGGGCCCTCCGCCCAGCTCACCGGGCTACCCAGCACAGCACACGGGGGCCCCCCAGCACCACAGCCCACCTGGCTCTACATCAGAGCCTGTTCACAACGCTCCCCAGCAGAGCCGGTCCACACGGCTCCGCAGCACCACAGCCCAGCACACCGGGCTCCCCAGTCCAGCTCACCGGGCTCCCCAGTACAGAACACGGGGCCCCCCAGCACCACAGCCCCGCCTGGCTCTCCATCAGAGCCTGTTCAACCCTCTCCCCATCAGAGCCTGTCCACACGGCTTCCCAGCACCACAGCCCAGAACACTGGGATCCTAAGCCCAGCTCACTGGGCTCCCGAGTACAGCACACGGGGGCCCCCAGCACCACAGCCCGGCTGGCTCTCCATCAGAGCCTTTTCATACCGCTCCCCGGCAGAGCCTGTCCACACGGCTCCCCAGCGGCACAGCCCAGCACACCGGGCTCCCCAGCCCAGTTCACTAGGGTCCCCAGCACAGAACACGGAGCCCCCCCGGCAACACAGCCTGCCTGGCTCTCCAGCAGAGCCTGTTCAAACCACCCCCCAGCATAGCCTGTCCACACGGCGCCCCAGCACCACAGCCCAGCACACCGGGCTCCCCAGCCAGGCTCAACTGACTCCCCAGCACAGCACACGGGGCCCCCCAGCAGAGCCTGTCTACACGGTTGGCCAGCACCACAGCCCAGCACACCGGGCTCCCCAGCCCAGCTCACCGGGCTCCGCAGCAAAGCACACGAGGGCCCCCAGCACCACAGCCCGCCTGGCTCCCCAGCAGAGCCTCTTCACACCGCTCCCCAGGAAAGCCTGTCCACACGGCTCCCCAGCAGCATAGCCCAGCACACTGGCCTCCCAATCCCAGCTCACCGGGCTCCCCAGCACAGCACACCGGGCCCCCCACCACCTCTGCCCACATGGCTTTCCAGCAGAGCCTCTTCACACCGCTCCCCAGCAGAGCCTGTCCACACGGCTCCCCTGCAGCACAGCCCAGCACACCAGGCTCCACAACCGATCTCACCGGGCTCCGCAGCACAGCACACGGGACCCCCCAGCACCACAGCCCAGCACAACGGGCTTCCCAGCCCAGCTCACCGGACTCCCCAGCACAGCACACGGGCGCCCCCAGCACCACAGCCCGCCTGGCTCTCCATCAGAGCCTGTTCAACCCTCTCCCCAGCAGAGCCTGTCCACACAGCTCCCCAGCAGCACAGCCCAGCGAACTGGCTTCCACAGCCCAGTACACGGGGGCCCCCAGCACAGCACACGGGGGCCTCCAGCAAACCACACGGGGCCCCCCTGCACCACAGCCCGCTAGGCTCTGCAGCAGAGCCTGTCCACACGGCTCCCCAGCACAATAGCCCAGCACACGGGGTTCCCCAGCCCAGCTCACCGGGGTCCCCGACACAGCACACGGGGTCCCCCAGCACCACAGCCCGCCTGACTCTCCATCAGAGCCTGTTAAACCCTCTCCCCATGAGAGCCAGTCCACACGGCTTCCCAGCACCACAGCCCAGCACACCGGGATCCTCAGCCCAGCTCACCGGGCACCCCAGCACAGCACAGTTGGGCCCCCAGCACCACATCCCGCCTGGCTCTTCTGCAGAGCCTTCTCAAACCACTCCCCAGAACAGCCTGTCCACACGGCTCCCCAGCACCACAGCCCAGCACACCGGGGTCCCCAGCACGGCACACGCGGCCCCCCAGCACCATAGCCCGCCTGGCTCTCCATCAGAGCCTGTTCACACCGCTCCGCAGCAGAGCCTGTCTACACGGCTCCCCATCACCACAGTGCAGCACACCGGGCACCCCAGCACCACAGCCCAGCACACGGGGCTCCCCAGCCCAGCACACCGGGCCCCCCGGCACAACACACGGGGCCCCCCAGCACCACAGCCCGAATGGCTCGCCAGAAGACCCTGTCTACACGGCTCCCCATCACCACAGTCCAGCACACCGGGCTCCCCAGCACCACAGCCCAGCACACGGGGCTCCCCAGCCCAGCTCACCGGGCTCCCAAGCACAGCACACGGGGGCCCCCAGCACCACAGCCCGCCTGGCTCTCCAGAAGAGCCAATGCAAACCAATCCCCACCAGAGCCTGTCCACACGGCTAACTAGCACAGCAGCCTAGCACACCGGGCTCCCCAGCACAGCTCAACGGGCTCACCAGCACAGCACACGGGGCCCACCAGCACCACAGCCTGCCTGGCTCTCAATCAGAGCTTGTTCACACCACTCCGCAGCAGAGCCTGTCTCCACGGCTCCCCAGCACAAAAGCCCAGCACACCGGGCTTCCCAGCCAAGCTCACGGGGCTCCCCAGCACAGCACACGGGGCCCCCCAGCACCACAGCCGGCCTGGCTCTCCAGCAGAGCCTGTTCAAACCACTCCCCAGCAGAGCCTGTCCACACGGCTCCCCAGCACAACAGCCCGCCTGGTTCTCCAGCAGAGCCTGTTCACACTGCTCCCCAGCAGAGCCTGTCTACACGGCTCCCCAGCAGCACCGCCCAGCACACCGGGCTCCTCTGCCCAGCCCACCGAGCTCCGCAGCACCACAGCCCTCCTGGCTCTCCCTCAGAGCCTGTTCAAACCACTCCCCAAGAGAGCGTTTCCACACGGCTCCCAAGCACCACAGACCAGCACACTGGGCTCCCCAGCCCAGCTCAACGGACTCCCCAGCACAGCACACGGGGGCCCCCAGCACCACAGCCCGGCCGGCTCTCCATTAGAGCCTTTTCACACCGCTCCCCTGCAGAGCCTGTCTACACGGCTCCCCAGCAGCACAGCCCAGCACACCGCAGCACAGCCCGCCTGGCTCTCCAGCAGAGCCTTTTCACACCGCTCCCCAGCAGAGCCTGTCCACGCGGCTCACCAGCAGCACAGCCCAGCCCACCGGTCACCCCAGCCCACCTCACCGGGCCCCCCAGAACAGCACACGGGGACCCCCACCATCACAGCCCGCCTGGCTCTCCATCAGAGCCTGTTCACACCGCTCCCCAGCAGAGCCTGTCTACACGGATCCCCATCACCACAGCAAAGCACACCGGGCTCCCCGGCCCAGCCCACCGGGCTCCCCGGCCCAGCCCACCGGGCTCCCCAGCACAGCACACGGCCCCCCCAGCACCACAGCCCGCCTGGCTCTAAAGCAGAGCCTGTTCAAACCACTCCCCAGCAGAGCCTGTCCACCCGGCTCCCCAGCAGCACAGCCCAGCACACCGGGCTCCTCAGCCCAGCTCACCGGGCTCCCCAGCACAGCACACGGGGGCCCCCAGTACCACAACCCGCCTGGCAATCCAGCAGACCCTGTTCAAACCACTCCCCAGCAGAGCCTGTCCACAAGGCTCCCCAGCACCACAGCCCAACACACAGGGCTCCGAAGCCTAGCTCAACGGGCTCCCCAGCACAGCACACGGGTCCCCCCAGAACCACAGCCCGCCTGGCTCTCCAGCAGAGCCTGTTCACACCGCTCCCCAGCAGAGCCTGTCCACGCGGCTCACCAACAGCACAGCCCAGCACACCGGGCTCCTCTGCACAGCACACGGGGCCCCACAGCACAACAGCCCGCCTGGCTCTCCAGCAGAGCCTGTTCAAACCACTCGCCAGCAGAGCCTTTCCACACGGCTCCCCAGCAGCAGAGCCCAGCACACCGGTCACCCCAACCCAGCTAACCGGGCTCCCCAGCACAGAACACGGGACACCCCAGCACCACAGCTCGCCTGGCTCTCCATCAGAGACTGTTCACACCGCTCCCCAGCAGAGCCTGTTCACTCCGCTCCCCAGCAGAGCCTGTCTACATGGCTCCCCAGCACCACAGCCCAGCACACCGGGCTCCCCAGCCCAGCTCACCGGGCTCCCCAGCACAGCACACGCGGCCCCCCAGCACCACAACTCGCCTGGCTCCCCAGCAGAGCCTGTTCAAACCACTCCCCAGCAGACCCTGTCCACACGGCTCTCCAGCAGCACAGCCTAGCAAAGCGGGCTCCCCGGCCAAGCTCACCGGGCTACCCAGCACAGCACACGGGGGCCAGCAGCACCACATCCCGCCTGGCTCTCCATCATGGCCTGTTCACACCACTCCCCAGCAGAGCCTATTGAAACCACTCCCGAGCAGAGCCTGTCCACACGGCTCCCCAGCACCACAGCCCAGCACACTGGCCTCCCCCGCCGATCTCACCGGGCTCCGCAGCACAGCACACGAGGGCCCCCGGCACCACAGCCCGCCTGGCTCTCCAGCAGAGCCTCTTCACACCGCTCCCAAGCTGCACAGCCCAGCACACCGGGCTCCATAGCCGATATCACCGGGCTCCGCAGCACAGCACACGGGGCCGCCCAGCACCACAGCCCAGGACACCGGGCTCCCCAGCACAGCACACGGGGGCCCCCAGCAACACAGCCCGCCTGGCTGTCCAGCAGAGCCTGTTCAAAACACTACCCAGCAGAGCCTATCCACACCGCTCCACAGCAGCACAGCCCAGCACACCGGGCTCCCCAGCACAGCACACGGGGGCCCCCTGCACAGCACATGGGGACCCCCAACACCACAGCCCGCCTAGCTTTCCATCAGAGCCTGTTCACACCGCTCCTCAGCAGAGCCGGTCCACACGGCTCCCCAGCAGCACACCCTAGGAAACCGGGCTCCCCAGCCCAGCTCACCGGGCTCCCCAGCACAGCACACGGGGGCCCCAAGAACCACAGGCCGCCTGGCTCTCCAGCAGAGCCTTTTATCACCGCTCCACAGTAGAGCCTGTCCACAGGGCTCCCCAGCAGCACAGCCAAGCACACCGGGCTCCACAGCCGATCTCACCGGGCTACCCAGCAAGGCACACGGGGCCCCCCAGCACCACAGCCCGCCTGGCTCTCCAGCAGAGTCTTTTGAAACCACTCCCCAGCAGTGCCTGTTCACACCGCTCCCAGCAGAGCCTTTCTACACGGCTCCCCAGAAGCATAGCCCAGCCCACCGGGCTCCCCAGCCCAGCTCACCGTGCTCCGCAGCACAGCACACCTGGGCCCCCAGCACCACAGCCCAGCACACCGGGCTCCCCAGCCCAGCTCACCGGGCTCCCCAGCCCAGCTCACCGTGTTCCCCAGCACAGAAAACGGGGGCCCCCAGCACCACAGCGCGCCTTGCTCTCCAGCCGAGCCTGTGCAAACTGCTCCCCAGCAGAGCCTGTCCACACGGCTCCCCAGCAGCACAGCCCAGCACACCGGGCTCCCCAGCCCAGCTAACCGGGCACCCCAGAACAGCACACGGGGGCCCCCAGAACCACAGCCCGCCTGGCTCTCCATCAGAGCCTGTTCACACCGCTCCCCAGCAGAGCCTTTCTACACGGCTCCCCAGCAGCACAGCCCAGCACACCGGGCTCCCCAGCACCACAGCCCAGCACACGGGGCTCACCAGCAAAGCACACGGGGGCCCCCAGCACCACAGCCCGCCTGGCTCTCCATCAGAGTCTGTTCACACCGCTCCACAGCACAGCCTGTTCACACCGCTCCCCAGCAGAGCCATTCTACACGGCTCCCCAGCACCACAGCCATGCACAACGGGATCCCCACCCCAGCTCACCGGGCTCCCCAGCACAGCACACGGGGCCCCCCAGCACCACAGGCCGCCTGGCTCCCCAGCAGAGCCTGTTCACACCGCTCCCCAGCAGAGCCTTTCTACACGGTTCCCCAGCAGCACAGCCCAGCACAGCGGGCTCCCCAGCCCAGCTCACCGTGGTCCCCAGCACAGAAAACGGGGGCCCCCAGCACCACAGCGCGCCTTGCTCTCCAGCCGAACCTGTGCAAACCGCTCCCCAGCAAAACCTGTCCACACGGCTCCCCAGCAGCACAGCACAGCACACCGGGCTCCCCAGCGCAGCTAACCGGGAACCCCAGAACAGCACACGGGGGCCCCGTGCACCACAGCCCGCCTGGCTCTCCATCAGAGCCTCTTCACACCGCTCCCCAGCAGAGCCTGTCTACACGGCTCCCCAGCACCACAGCCCAGCACACCGGGCTCCCCAGCCCAGCTCACCGGGCTCCCCAGCACAGCACACTGGGCTCCCCAGCACCACAGCCCGCCTGGCTCTCCGGCACAGCCTGTTTATACCGCTCCCCAGCAGAGCCTGTCCACACGGCTCCCCAGCAGCACAGCCCAGCTCACCGGGCTCCCCAGCACAGCACACGGGGGCCCAAAGCACTACAGCCCGCCTGCTCTCCATTAGAGCCTTTTCACACCGCTCCCCAGCATAGCCTGTCAACACGGCTCCCCAGCAGCACAGCCCAGCACACCGGGCTCCCCAGCCCAGCTCACCGGGCTCCCCAGCACAGAACACGGGGCCCCTCAGCACCACAGCCCGCCTGGCTCTACAGCAGAGCCTGTTCAAACTACTCCCCAGCAGAGCCTGTACACAAGGCTCCCCAGCAGAACAGCCTTGCACACCGGGCTCCCCAGCCCAGCTCAACGGGCTATCCAGCACAGCACACGGGGCCCCCCAGCACCACAGCCCGCCTGGCTCTCCAGCAGAGCCTATTCACAATGCTCCCCAACAGAGCCTGTCCACACGGCTCCCCATCAGCACAGCCCAGCACACCGGGCTCCCCAGCCCAGCTCACCGGGCTCCGCAGCACAGCACACGGGGCCGCCCAGCACCACAGCCCAGGACACCGGGCTCCCCAGCACAGCACACGGGGGCCCCCAGCAACACAGCCCGCCTGGCTGTCCAGCAGAGCCTGTTCAAAACACTACCCAGCAGAGCCTATCCACACCGCTCCACAGCAGCACAGCCCAGCACACCGGGCTCCCCAGCACAGCACACGGGGGCCCCCTGCACAGCACATGGGGACCCCCAACACCACAGCCCGCCTAGCTTTCCATCAGAGCCTGTTCACACCGCTCCTCAGCAGAGCCGGTCCACACGGCTCCCCAGCAGCACACCCTAGGACACCGGGCTCCCCAGCACAGCACACGGGGCCCCCCAGCACCACAGCCCGCCTGGCTCTCCAGCAATGCCTGTTCAAAATACTCCCCAGCAGAGCCTGTCCACACGGCACCCCAGCACCACAGCCCAGCACACCGGGCTCCCCAGCACAGCAAACGGGGCCCCCAAGCACCACAGCACGCCTGGCTCTCCATCAGAGCCTGTTCGAACCACTCCCATGCAGAGCCTGTCCACACCGCTCCCCAGCAGCACAGCCCAGCACACCGGGCTTCTCCGCATAGCTCACCGGGCTACCCAGCACAGCACACGGGGGCCCCCCAGCACCACAGCCCACCTGGCTCTACATCAGAGCCTGTTCACAACGCTCCCCAGCAGAGCCTGTCCACACTGCTCCCCAGCAGCACAGCCCAGCACACCGGGCTCCCCAGTCCAGCTCACCGGGCTCCCCAGCACAGAACACGGCGCCCCCCAGCACCACAGCCCGCCTGGCTCTCCATCAGAGCCTTTTCAACCCTCTCCCCATCAGAGCCTGTCCACACGGCTTCCCAGCACCACAGCCCAGCACACTGGGATCCGAAGCCCAGCTCACTGGGCTCCCGAGCACAGTACACGGGGGCCCCCAGCACCACAGCCCGGCTGGCTCTCCATTAGAGCCTTTTCTCACCGCTCCCCGGCAGAGCCTGTCCACACGGCTCCCCAGCAGCACAGCCCAGCACACCGGGCTCCCCAGCCCAGCTCACCGGGCTCCCCAGCCCAGCTCACCGTGTTCCCCAGCACAGAAAACGGGGGCCCCCAGCACCACAGCGCGCCTTGCTCTCCAGCCGAGCCTGTGCAAACTGCTCCCCAGCAGAGCCTGTCCACACGGCTCCCCAGCAGCACAGCCCAGCACACCGGGCTCCCAAGCCCAGCTAACCGGGCACCCCAGAACAGCACACGGGGGCCCCCAGAACCACAGCCCGCCTGGCTCTCCATCAGAGCCTGTTCACACCGCTCCCCAGCAGAGCCTTTCTACACGGCTCCCCAGCAGCACAGCCCAGCACACCGGGCTCCCCAGCACCACAGCCCAGCACACGGGGCTCCCCAGCTAAGCACACGGGGGCCCCCAGCACCACAGCCCGCCTGGCTCTCCATCAGAGTCTGTTCACACCGCTCCACAGCACAGCCTGTTCACACCGCTCCCCAGCAGAGCCATTCTACACGGCTCCCCAGCACCACAGCCCAGCACACCGGGATCCCCACACCAGCTCACCGGGCTCCCCAGCACAGCACACGGGGCCCCCCATCACCACAGCTCACCTGGCTCTCCATTAGAGACTGTTCACACCACTCCCCAGCAGAGCCTGTTCACACCGCTCCCCAGCAGAGCCTGTCGACACGGCTCCCCAGCAGCACAGCCCAGCACACCGCAGCACAGCCCGCCTGGCTCTCCAGCAGAGCCTGTTCACACCGCTCCCCAGAAGAGCCTGTCCACACGGCTCCCCAGCACAACAGTCCAGCACACAGGGTTCCCCAGCCCAGCTCACCGGGGTCCCCAGCACAGCACACGGGGGCCCCAAGCACCACAGCCCGAATTGCTCGCCAGCAGAGCCTGTCTACACGGCTCCCCAGCACCACAGGCCAGCACACCAGGTTCCCCATCGCAGCTCACCGGGCTCCCCAGCACAGCACACGGGGGCCCCCAGCACCACAGCCCGCCTGGCTGTCCAGCAGAGCCTGTTCACACCGCTCCCCAGCAGAGCCTGCCCACACGGCTCCCCAGCACAAAAGTCCAGCACACGGAGTTCCCCAGCCCAGCTCACCGGGGTCCCCAGCACAGCACACGGGGGCCCCCAGCACCACAGCCCGCCTGGCTCTCCAGCAGAGACTGTTCAAACCACACCCCAGCAGAGCCTGTCCACACGGCTCCCAAGCAGAGCCTGTCCACACGGCTCCCCAGCAGAGCCTGTCCACACGGCTCTCCAGCACAACAGCCCAGCACACCGGACTCCCCAGCAAAGCACACGGTGGCCCCCAGCACCACAGCCCGCCTGACTCTCCATCAGAGCCTGTTAAACCCTCTCCCCATGAGAGCCAGTCCACAGGGCTTCCCAGCAGCACAGCCCAGCACACTGGGCTCCGAAGCCCAGATCACTGGGCTCCCGAGCACAGCACACGGGGGCCCCCAGCACCACAACCCGGCTGGCTCTCCATCAGAGCCTTTTCACACCGCTCCCCAGCAGAGCCTGTCTACACGGTTGGCCAGCACCACAGTCCAGTACACCGGGCTCCCCAGCCCAGCTCACCGGGCTCCGTAGCAGAGCACACGGGGGCCCCCAGCACCACAGCCCGCCTGGCTCTCCATCAGAGCCTGTTCACACCGCTCCCCAGCAGAGCCTGTCTACACGGCTCCCTAGCAGCACAGCCCAGCACACAGCAGAACAGCCCGCCTGGCTCCCCAGCAGAGCCTGTTCACACCGCTCCCCAGCAGACCCGGTCCACACGGCTCCCCAGCAGCACAGAACAGCACACAGTGTTCCCCAGCACAGCACACGCGGGCCCCCAGCACCACGGCCCGCCTGGCTCTCCAGCAGAGCCTGTTCAAACCACTCCCAAGCAGAGCCGGTCGACACGGCTCCCAAGCAGCAAAGCCCAGCACTCTGGCCTCCCAAGCCCAGCTCACCTGGCTCCCCAGCACAGCACAGTGGGCCCCCCAGCACCTCAGCCCACCTGGCTTTCCAGCAGAGCCACTTCACACCGCTCCCCAGCTGACCCGGTCCACACGGCTCTCCAGCAGCACAGAACAGCACACAGTGTTCCCCAGCACAGCACACGGGGGCCCCCAGCACCACGGCCCGCCTGGCTCTCCAGCAGAGCCTGTTCAAACGACTCCCAAGCTGAACCGGTCGACACGGCTCCCCAGCAGCACAGCCCTGCACACCGCAGCACAGCCCGCCTGGTTCCCCAGCAGAGCCTGTTCAAACCGCCCCCAAGCAGAGCCTGTCCACACGGCTCCCCAGCAGAAAAGCCCAGCACACCGGGCTCCCGAGCACAGCACACGGGGCCCCCCAGCACCACAGCCCGCCTTGCTCTCCAGCAGAGCCTGTTCACAGCACTCCCCAGCAGAGCCTGTCCACACGGCTCCCCAGCACCACAGCCCAGCACACCGGGATCCCCAGCCAAGCTCACCGGGCTCCCCAGCACAGAACACGGGGCCCCCCAGCACCACAGGCCGCCTGGCTCTCCATCAGAGCCTTTTCACACCGCTCCTCACCAGAGCCTGACCACACGGCTCCCCAGCACCACAACCCAACAGACCGCGCTCCTCAGCCGAGCTCACCGGGTTCCCCAGCACAGGACACGGGGGCCCGCAGCACCACAGCCCGCCTGGCTCTCCAGCAGAGCCTGTTCAAACCGCTCCCCAGCAGAGCCTGTCCACACGGCTCCCCGCAGCACAGCCCAGCAAACCAGGCTGCCCAGCCCAGCTCACCGGGCTCCCCAGCACAGCACACGGGGGTCCTCAGCACGACAGCCCGCCTGGCTCTCCTTCAGAAACTGTTCACACCGCTCCCCAACAGAGCTTGTCCACACGGCTCCCCAGCAGCACAGCCCAGCACACCGGGCTCCACAGCCCAGCTAACCAGGCTCCCCAGCACAGCACACGGGGCCCCCCAGCACCACAGCCCGCCTGGCTCTCCAGCAGAGCCAGTTCACACCGCTCCCCAACAGAGCCTGTCCACACGGCTCCCCAGCACCACAGCCCAACACACCGGGCTCCCCAGCCCAGCTCACCGGGCTCCCCAGCACAGCACACGGGGGCCCCCAGCACCTCAGCCCGCCTGACTCTACATCAGAGCCTGTTCACACCGCTCCCCAGCAGAGCCTGTCTACACGGCTCCCCAGCTCCACAGCCCAGCACACCGGGCTCACAAGCCCAGCTCAACGGTCTCCTCAGAACAGAACAAGGGGCCCCCCAGAACCACAGCCCGCCTTGCTCTCCAGCAGAGCCTTTTCAAGCCACTCCCCAGCAGAGCCTGTCCACACGGCTAACCAGCACCACAGCCCAGCACACCGGGCTGCCCAGCCCAGCACACCTGGCTCCCCAGCCAAGCTCACAGGGCTGCCCAGCACAGCACACGGGGCCCCCCAGCACCACAGCCCGCCAGGCTCTCCATCATAGCCTGTACAACCCTCTCCCCAGCAGGGCCTGTCCACACTGCTCCCCAGTACCACAGCCCAGCACACCGGTATCCCCAGCCCTGCTCAACGGGCTCCCCAGCACAGCACACGCGGGCCCACAGCACCACAGCCCGCCTGGCTCTCCATCAGAGCCTGTTCACAGCGCTCCGCAGCAGAGCCTGTCCACACGGCTCCCCAGCACCACAGCCCAGCACACCGCAGCACAGCCCGCCTGGCTCTCCAGCAGAGCCTGTTCACACCGCTCCCCAGCAGACCCGGTCAACACGGCTCCCCAGCAGCACAGAAAAGCACACCGGGTTCCCCAGCACAGCACACGGGGGCCCCCAGCACCACGGCCCGCCTGGCTCTCCAGCAGAGCCTGTTCAAACTCCTCCCAAGCAGAGCCGGTCCACACGCCTCCCCAGCAGCACAGCCCAGCACACTGGCCTCCCAAGCCCAACTCACCGGGCTACCGAGCACAGCACACTGGGGCCCCCCAGCACCACAGCCCGCCTGGCTCTCCATCAGAGCCTACTCACAAAGCTCCCCAGCAGAGCCTGTCTACACGGCTCCCCAGCAGCACAGCCCAGCACACCGCAGCACAGCCCGCCTGGCTCTCCATCAGAGCCTGTTCACTCCGCTCCCCAGCAGAGCCGGTTCAAACCACTCCCCAGCAGAGCCTGTACACACGGCTCCCCAGCACCACAGCCCAGCACACCGGGCTCCCCAGCCCAGCTCAACGGGCTCCCCAGCACAGCACACGGGGGCCCCCAGCACAGCACACGGGGCTTCGGAGCACAACAGCCCGCCTGGCTCTCCATCAGAGCCTGTTCACTCCGCTCCCCAGCAGAGCCTTTTCAAACCACTCGCCAGCAGAGCCTGTCCACACGGCTCCCAAGCAGAGCCTGTCCACACGGCTTCCCAGCACACCGGGCTCCACATGCCAGCTCAACGGGCTCCGCAGCACAGCACACGCGGGCCCCCAGCACCACAGCCCGCCTGACTCTCCATCAGAGCCTGTTCACAGCGCTCCGCAGCAGAGCCTGTCTACACGGCTCCCCAGCACCACAGCCCAACACACCGGGCTCCCCAGCCCAGCTCACCGGACTCCCCAGCACAGCACACGGGGCCCACCAGCACCACAGCCCGAATGGCTCCCCAGCAGAGCCTGTCCACACGGCTCCCCAGCACCACAGCCCAGCAAACCTGGCTCCCCAGCCCTGCACACCGGGCTCCCCAGCCAAGCTCAAAGGGCTGCCAAGCACAGCACACGGGGCCCCCCAGAACCACAGCCCGCCTGGCTCTCCTTCAGAGCCTGTACAACCGTCTCCCCAGCAGAGCCTGTCCACACTGCTCCCCAGCACCACAGCCCAGCACACCCGGCTCCCCAGCCCAGCTCAACGGGCTCCCCAGCACAGCACACGCGGGCTCCCAGCACCACAGCCCGCCTGGCTCTCCATCAGAGCCTGTTCACAGCGCTCCTCAGCAGAGCCTGTCTACACGGCTCCCCAGCACCACAGCCCAGCACAACGTGCTCCCCAGCCCAGCTCACCGCGCTCCCCAGCACGGCACACAGGGCCCCCCAGCACAACAGCCTGCCTTTCTGTCCAGCAGAGCCTTTTCAAACCACTCCCCAGCAGAGCCTGTCTACACGGTTACCCAGCACCACAGCCCAGCACACCGGACTCCCCGGCCAAGCTCACCGGGCTCCCCAGCACAGCACACGGGGCCCCCCAGCACAGCACATGGGGCCCCCCAGCACCACAGCCCAGCACACCGGGCTCCCCAGCCAGCACACGGAGGCCCCCAGCAACACAGCCCGCCTGGCTCTCCAGCAGAGCCTGTTCAAAACACTCCCCAGCAGAGCCTGTCCACACGGCTCCCCAGCAGCACAGCCCAGAACACCGGGCTCCCCAGCCCAGCTCACCGGGCTCCCCAGCACAGCACAGGGGGGCCCCCAATACCACAGCCCGCCTGGCTTTCCATCAGAGCCTGTTCACACCGCTCCTCAGCAGAGCCGGTCCACACGGCTCCCCAGCAGCACACCCTAGGACACCGGGCTCCCCAGCACAGCACACGGGGCCCCCCAGCACCACAGCCCGCCTGGCTCCCCAGCAGAGCCTGCTCAAACCACTCCCCAGCAGTCCCTGTCCACACGGCTCCCCAGCAGCACCGCCTAGCACAGCGGGCTCCCCGGCCAAGCTCACCGGGCTCCCCAGCCCAGCTCACCGGGCTCCCAGCAAAGCACACGGGGGCCCCCAACACCACAGCCTGCCTGGCTGTCCATCAGAGCCTGTTCAAACCAATCCCCAGCAGAGACTGTCCATACGGCTCCCCAGCAGCACAGCCCTGCACACCGGGCTCCCCAGCCCAGCTAACCGGGCTCCCAAGCACAGCACACGGGGGCCCCCAGCACCACAGCCCGCCTGGCTCTCCAACAGAGCCTGTTCAGAAAGCTCCCCAGCAGAGCCAGTATGCACGGCTCCCCAGCAGCACACGCTAGGACACCGGGTTCCCCAGCACAGCACACGGGGGCCCCCAGCACCACAGCCCGCCTGGCTCTCCAGCAGAGCCTGTTCAAACCACTCCCCAGCAGTCCCTGTCCACACGGCTCCCCAGCAGCACCGCCTAGCACACCGGGCTCCCCACCCAGGCTAAACGGGCTCCCCAGAATGGAACACGGGGACCCCCAGCACCACAGCCAGCCTGGCTCTGCATCAGAGACTGTTCAAACCACTCCACAGCAGAGCCTGTCTACACTGTTCCCCAGCACAAAAGCCCAGCACACCGGGCTTCCCAGCCAAGCTCAACGGGCTCCTGAGCACAGCACACGGGGGCCCCCAGCACCACAGCCCGCCTGGCATTCCAGAAGAGCTTGTTCAAACCATTCCCCAGCAGAGCCTGTCCACACGGCTCGCCAGCAGCACAGCCCAGTACACCGGGCTCCCCAGCCCAGCTAACCGGGCTCCCCAGCACAGCACACGGGGCCCCCCAGCAGAGCCTGTCTACACGGTTGGCCAGCACCACAGTCCAGTACACCGGGCTCCCCAGCCCAGCTCACCAGGCTCCCCAGCACAGCACACGGGGCCCCCCAGCACCACAGCCCGCCTGGCTCTCCGGCAGAGCGTGTTTAAACCGCTCCCCAGCAGAGCCTGTCTACACGGTTCCTCAGCAGCACTGCCCAGCACACCGGGCTCCCCAGCACCACAGCCCAGCACACCGGGCTCCCCAGCACCACAGCCCAGCACACCGGGCTCCCCAGTCCAGCTCACCGGGCCGCCCAGCACAACACACGTGGGCCCCCAGCACCAAAGCCCGCCTGGCTCTCCAGCAGAGCCTGTTCACACAACTCCCCAGCAGAGCCTGTCTACACGGCTCCCCAGCACAACAGCCCAGAATACCGGGCTCCCCAGCCCAGCTCACCGGACTCCCCAGCACAGCACACGGGGCCCACCAGCACCACAGCCCGAATGGCTCCCCAGCAGAGCCTGTCCACACGGCTCCCCAGCACCACAG
Source organism: Dascyllus trimaculatus (assembly GCA_024666655.1). Lineage (NCBI taxonomy): Eukaryota > Metazoa > Chordata > Actinopteri > Pomacentridae > Dascyllus > Dascyllus trimaculatus. Next base: position 133,527 of record JAMOIN010001316.1, read on the forward strand.
CCCAGCAAACCTGGCTCCCCAGCCCTGCACACCGGGCTCCCCAGCCAAGCTCAAAGGGCTGCCAAGCACAGCACACGGGGCCCCCCAGAACCACAGCCCGCCTGGCTCTCCTTCAGAGCCTGTACAACCGTCTCCCCAGCAGAGCCTGTCCACACTGCTCCCCAGCACCACAGCCCAACACACCGGGCTCCCCAGCCGAGCTCACAGGGTTCCCCAGGACAGCACACGGGGCCGCCCAGCACCATAGCCAGCCTGGCTCTCCATCAGGGCCTTTTCACACCCCTCCGCAGAAGAGCCTGTCCACACGGCTCCCCAACACCACAGCCCAGCACACCGGGCTAACCAGCACAGCACACGGGGCGCCCCAGCACAGCACACGGGGCTTCCCACCACCACAAGCCCGCCTGGCTCTCCATCAGAGCCTCTTCACACCGCTCCCCAGCAGAGCCTGTCTACACGGCTCCCCAGCACCACAGCCCAGCACACCGGGCTGCCCAGCCCAGCTCACCGGGCTCCCCAGCACAGCTCACCAGGGTCCCCAGCACAGAACACGGGGCCCCCCCGATACCACAGCCTGCCAGGCTTTCCAGCAGAGCCTGTTCAAACCACCCCCCAGAAGAGCCTGTCCACACGGCTCCCCAGCACCACAGCCCATCACACCTGGCTCCCCAGCACAGCACACGGGGCCCCCCAGCACCACAGCCCGCCTGGCTCTCCAGCAATGCCTGTTCAAAATACTCCCCAGCAGAGCCTGTCCACACGGCTCCCCAGCACCACAGCCCAGCACACCGGGCTCCCCAGCACAGCACACGGGGCCCCCAAGCACCACAGCACGCCTGGCTCTCCATCAGAGCCTGTTCGAACCACTCCCATGCAGAGCCTGTCCACACCGCTCCCCAGCAGCACAGCCCAGCACACCGGGCTTCTCCGCATAGCTCACCGGGCTACCCAGCACAGCACACGGGGGCCCCCCAGCACCACAGCCCACCTGGCTCTACATCAGAGCCTGTTCACAACGCTCCCCAGCAGAGCCTGTCCACACTGCTCCCCAGCAGCACAGCCCAGCACACCGGGCTCCCCAGTCCAGCTCACCGGGCTCCCCAGCACAGAACACGGCGCCCCCCAGCACCACAGCCCGCCTGGCTCTCCATCAGAGCCTTTTCAACCCTCTCCCCATCAGAGCCTGTCCACACGGCTTCCCAGCACCACAGCCCAGCACACTGGGATCCGAAGCCCAGCTCACTGGGCTCCCGAGCACAGTACACGGGGGCCCCCAGCACCACAGCCCGGCTGGCTCTCCATTAGAGCCTTTTCTCACCGCTCCCCGGCAGAGCCTGTCCACACGGCTCCCCAGCAGCACAGCCCAGCACACCGGGCTCCCCAGCCCAGCTCACCAGGGTCCCCAGCACAGAACACGGGGCCCCCCCGGCACCACAGCCTGCCAGGCTTTCCAGCAGAGCTTGTTCAAACCACCCCCCAGAAGAGCCTGTCCACACGGCTCCCCAGCACCACAGCCCATCACACCTGGCTCCCCAGCACAGCACACGGGGCCCCCCAGCACCACAGCCCGCCTTGCTCTCCAGCAAAGTCTGTTGAAACCACTCCCCAGCAGAGCCTGTCCACACGGCTCCCCAGCAGCACAGCCCAGCTCACAGGGCTCCCCAGCCCAGCTTACCGGGCTCCCCAGCACTGGACACGGGGGCCCCCAGAACCACAGGCCGCCTAGCTCTCCAGCAGAGCCTTTTCAACCCCCTCCCCAGCAGAGCCTGTCCACACGGCTCCCCAGCACCACATCCCAGCACACCGGGCTACCCAGCACTGCTCACTGGGCTCCCCTGAACCACAGCCCGCCTGGCTCTCCATCAGAGCCTGTTCAACCCTCTCCCCAGCAGAGCCTGTCCACACGGCTCCCCAGCCCCACAGCCCAGCACACCGGGCTCCCAAGCACAGCACACGGGGCCCCCCAGCACCACAGCCCGCCTGGCTCTCCAGCAGAGTCTGTTGAAACCACTCCCCAGCAGAGCCTTTCTACACGGCTCCCCAGCAGCACAGCCCAGCTCACCGGGCTCCCCAGCCCATCTAACCGGGCTCCCCAGCACTGGACACGGGGGCCCCCATGACCACAGGCCGCCTGGCTCTCCAGCAGAGCCTGTTCAACCCTCTCCACAGCACAGCCTGTCCACACGTCTCCCCAGCACCACAGCCCAGCACACCGGGCTCCCCAGCATAGCTCACCGGGCTCCCCTGAACCACAGCCGGCCTGGCTCTCGAGCAGAGCCTGTTCAAACCACTCCCCAGCAGAGCCTGTCCACACGGCTCCCCAGCACCACAGCCCAGCTCACCGGGCTCTCCAGCACTGCACACGGAGCCCCCCAGCACCACAGCCCTCCTGGCTCTCGAGCAGAGCCTGTTCAAACCACTCCCCAGCAGAGCCTGTCCACACGGCTCCCAGCACCACAGCCCAGCTCACGGGTTCTCCAGCACTGCACATAGGGCCCCCAGCTTTCACAGCCCGCCTGGCTCTCGAGCAGAGCCTGTTCAAACCACTCCCCAGCAGAGCCTGTCCACACGGCTCCCCAGCACCACAGCCCAGCTCACCGGGTTCTCCAGCACTGCACATGGGGCCCCCCAGCACCACAGCCCGCCTGGCTCTCTAGCAGAGCCTGTTCAAACCACTCCCCACCAGAGCCTGTCCACACGGCTCCCCAGCACCACAGCCCGCCTGGCTCTCCAGCAGAGCCCTTTCACACCGCTCCGCAGCAGAGCCTGTCTACACGGCTCCCCAGCACCACAGCCCAGCACACCGGGCTCCCCAGCCCACCTCACCGGGCTCCCCAGCACTGCACACGGGGCTTCCAAGCACAACAGCCCGCCTGGCTCTCCAGCAGAGCCTGTTCAAACCACTCCCCAGCAGAGCCTGTCGACACGGCTCCCCAGCAGCACAGCCCAGCACACCGGGCTCCCCAGCCCAGTTCAACGGGCTCCCCAGCCCAGCACACCGGGCTCCCCGGCCCAGCTCACCGGGCTCCCCAGCAAAGCACACGGGGTCCCCCAGCACCACAGAACGCCTGCCTGTCCATCAGAGCCTGTTCACACTGCTCCCCAGCCGAGCATGCCAACACAGCACACCGGGTTCCCAGCCCAGCACACCGGGCTCCCCAGCCCAGCTCAACGGGCTCCCCAGCCCAGCTCACCGGGCTCCCGACCAAAGCACACGAGGGCCCCCAGCACTACAGCCCGCCTGGCTCTCCATCAGAGCCTGTTTCCACTTCACCTGCGATCAACCAGTTTTTCCAGTTTTTTTTGCTAACTTCTGCTTTAGGGGCATTTGGTTCTGACATCATTGTGAGTATGCTTTGGTGGTTTTTTCAGTGAGGTTGAGCAGTTAGTTTGGACCTTTTTGAACTAACTGCTCACTGGGCTCCCCAGCCCAGTTCACTGGGCTCCCCACCACAGCAACCGGGGGCCCCCAGCACCACAGCCCGCCTGGCTCTCCATCAGAGCCTCTTCAAACCACTCCCCAGCAGAGCCTGTCCTCACGGCTCCCCAGCACCACAGCCCAGCACACCGGGCTCCACAGCAAAGCACACGGGGGCCCCCAGCACAACAGCCCTCCTTGCTCTACAACAGAGCCTTTTCAAACCGCTCCCCAGCCGAGCCTATCCACACGGCTCCCCAGCACCACAGCCCAGCACACCGGGCTCCCAAAGCCCAGCTCAACGGGCTCCCCAGCACAGCACACGGGGGCCCCCAGCACAGCACACGGGACCCCCCAGCACCATAGCCCGCCTGGCTCTCCAACAAAGCCTGTTCACACCCTTCCACAGCAGAGCCTGTCTACACGGCTCCCCAGCACAACAGCCAAGCACACCGGGCTCCCCAGCCCAAATCACCGGGCTCCCCAGCACAGCACACGGGCCCCCCCAGCACCATTGCCCGCCTGGCTCTCCATCAAAGCCTGTTCACACCGCTCCCCAGCAGAGCCTGTCTACATGGCTCCCCATCACCAAAGCCCAGCGCACCGGGCTCCACAGTCCATCTCACTGGTCTCCCCAGGACAGCACACGGGGCCCCCCAGCACCACAGCCCGCCTGGCTCTCCATCAGAGCCTGTTCAACCCTCTCCCAAGCAGAGCCTGTCCACACGGCTCCCCAGCACCACAGCCCACCACACCGGGCTCCCCAGCCCAGCTCAACCGGCTCCCCAGCACAGCACACGGGTCTTCCCAGCACCAAAGCCCGCATGGCTCTCCATCAGAGCCTCTTCACTCCGCTCCCCAGCAGAGCCTGTAAACACGGCTCCCCAGCACCACAGCCCAGCACACCGGGCTCCCCAGCACAGCACACGGGGCCCCCAGCACCACAGCGCGCCTGGCTCTCCATCACAGCCTGTTCACACCGCTCTGCAGCAGAGCCTGTCTACACGGCTCCCCAGCACCACAGCCCAACACACCGGGCTCCCCAGCCCAGCTCACCGGGCTCCCCAGCACAGCACACGGGGGCCCCCAGAACAGCACAAAGGGCCCCCCAGCACCACAGCCCGCCTGGCTCTCCAGCAGAACCTGTTCACTCCGCTCCCCAGCAGAGCCTGTCTACACGGCTCCCCAGCAGCACAGCCTAGGACACCGGGCTCCCCAGCCCAGCTCACCGGGCTCTTCAGCACAGCACACGGGGGCCCCCAGCACCACAGCCCGCCTTGCTCTCCAGCAGAGCCTTTTCAAACCATTCCCCAGCAGAGCCTTTCCACACGGCTCCCCAGCAGCACAGCCCAGCACACCGGGCTCCCAAGCACAGCAAACAAGGCCCCCAGCACCATAGCCAACCTGGCTCTCGATCATAGCCTTTTGACACCGCTACCCAGCAGAGCCTGTCTACACGGCTCCCCAGCAGCACAGCCCAGCACACCGGGCTCCCCAGCACAGCACACGGGGCCCCCAGCACCACAGCGCGCCTGGCTCTCCATCACAGCCTGTTCACACCGCTCTGCAGCAGAGCCTGTCTACACGGCTCCCCAGCACCACAGCCCAGCACACCGGGCTCCACAGCCCAGCTCACCGGGCTCCCCAGCACAGCACACGGGGCCCCCCAGCACCACAGCCCTCCTGGCTCTCCATCAGAGCCTGTTCAAACCTGTCGCCAGCAGAGCCTTTCCACACGGCTCCCCAGCAGCACAGCCCAGCACACCGGGCTCCCCAGCCCAGCTCACCGGGCTCCCTGGGACATCACACGGGGGCCCCCAGCTCCACAGCCCGCCTGGCTCTCCAGAAGAGCCTGTTCAAGCCATTCCCCAGCAGAGCCTGACCACACGGCTCCCCAGCAGCACAGCCCAGCTCACCGGGATTCCCAGCACAGCAAACGGGAGCCGCCAGCACCACAGCCCGCCTGGCTCTCCAGCAGAGCCTGTCTACACAGCTCCCCAGCACAACAGCCCAGCTCACCGGACTCCCCAGCACAGCACACGGGGCCTCCAGCACCACAGCCCGCCTGGCTCTCCAGCAGAGGCTGTTCAAACCACACCCCAGCAGAGCCTTTCCACAGGGCTCCACAGCAGCACAGCACAGCACACCGGGCTCCCCAGCCCAGCTCACCGGGCTCCCCAGCACAGCACACGGGGGCCCCCAGCACCACAGCCCACCTGGCTCTCCATCAGTGCCTGTTCACACCGCTCCCATTCAGAGCTTGACTACACGGCTCCCCAGCACCACAGCCCAGCACACCGAGCTCCCCAGCCCAGGTCACCGGGCTCCCCAGCACAGCACACGGGGCCCCCCAGCATCACAGCCCGAATGGCTCCCCAGCAGAGCCTGTCTACACGGCTCCCCAACACCACTGCCCAACACACCGGGCTCCCCAGCCCAGCTCAACGGGCTCCCCAGCACAGCACACGGGGCCCCCCAGCACCACAGCCCGCCTGTCTCTCCATCAGAGCCTGTTCACACCACTCCCCAGCAGAGCCTGTCCACACGGCTTCCCAGCACCACAGCCCAGCACACTGGGCTCCGAAGCCCAGCTCACTGGGCTCCCGAGCACAGCACACGGGGGCCCCCAGTACCACAGCCCGGCTGGCTCTCCATCAGAGCCTTTTCACACCGCTCCCCGGCAGAGCCTGTCAACACGGCTCCCCAGCACCACAGCCCAGCACACCGGGCTCCTCAGCCCAGCTCACAGGGCTCCCCAGCACAGAACAAGGGGTCCCCCAGCACCACAGCCCGACTGGCTATCCAGCAGAGCCTTTTCAAACCACTCCCCAGCAGAGCCAGTCCACACGGTTCCCTAGCACCATAGCCCAACACACCGGTCTCCCCAGCCAAGATCAACGGGCTCCCCAGCAAAGCACACGGGGCCCCCCAGAACCACAGCCAGGCTGGCTCTCCATCAGAGCCTATTCACACCGCTCCCCAGGAGAGCCTGTCCACACGGCTCCCCAGCAGCACAGCCCAGAATACCGGGCTCCCCAGCCCAGCTCACCAGGGTCCCCAGCACAGAACACGGGGCGCCCCAGGACCACAGCCCGCCTGGGTCTCCAACAGAGCCTGTTCAAACCACCCCCCAGCAGAGCCTGTCCACACAGCTCCCCAGCACCAGAGCCCAGCAAACCGTGCTCCCCAGCCCAGCTCACCGTGGCCCCCAGCACAGCACATCGGGGCCCCCAGCACCACAGCCCGCCTGGCTCTCCATCAGAGCCTGTTCACACCGTTCCCAGCAGAGCCTGTCCACACGGCTCCCCAGCACCACTGCCCAGCACACCGGGCTCACCAGCCAGGCTCAACGGGCTCCCCAGCATGGAACACGGGGACCCCCAGCACCGCAGCCAGCCTGGCTCTGCAGCAGAGCCTGTTCAAACCACTCCCCAGCAGAACCTGTCCACACGGCTCCCCAGCAGCACAGCCCAGTACACCGGGATCCCCAGCCCAGCTCACCGGGCTCCCCAACACAGCACACGGGGCTCACCAGCAGAGCCTGTCTACACGGTTGGCCAGCACCACAGTCCAGTACACCGGGCTCCACAGCCCAGCTCACCAGGCCCCCCAACACAGCACACGGGGGCCCCAAGCACCACAGCCCGCCTGGCTCTCCATCAGAGCCTGTTCAACCCTCTCCCCAGCAGAGCCTGTCCACACGGCTCCCCAGCACCACAGCCGAGCACACCGGGCTCCCCAGCCCAACTCAACGGGCTCCCCAGCACAGCACACGGGCCCCCCCTGCACAGCAAACGGGGCTTCCCAGCACAACAGTCCGCCTGGCTCTCCATCAGAGCCTGTTCACTCCGCTCCCCAGCAGAGCCTGTTCAAACCACTCGCCGGCAGAGCCTGTCCACACGGCTCCCCGGCAGAGCCTGTCCACACGGCTCCCCAGCTCCACAGCCCAGCACACCGGGCTCCACATCCCAGCTCAACGGGCTCCACAGCACAGCACACGGGGCCCCCCAGCACCACAGCCCCAATGGGTCCCCAGCAGAGCCTGTCCACACGGCTCCCCGGCAGAGCCTGTCCACACGGCTCCCCAGCTCCACAGCCCAGCACACCGGGCTCCACATCCCAGCTCACCGGGCTACCGAGCACAGCAAACGGGGGCCTCCAACACCACAGCCCGCCTGGCTCTTTATCAGAGCCTTTTAACACCAATTCCCAGCAGACCCTGACCACACAGCACCGCAGCAGCTCAGCACAGCACACCGGGTCCCGCAGCCCAGCTCACCGGGCTACCGAGCACACCACACGGGGGCCCCCCAGCACCACAGCCCAACTGGCTCTCCATTAGAGCCTTTTCACAACGCTTCCCAGCAGACCCTGTCCACACGGCACCCCAGCAGCTCAGCCAAGCACACCGGGCTCCCCAGCGCAACTCACCGGGCCCCCCAGCACAGCACAAGGGGCCCCCCAGCACCACAGCCCGCCTGGCTCTCCATCAGAGCCTGTTCACACCGCTCCGCAGCAGAGCCTGTCTACACGGCTCCCCAGCACCACAGCCCAGCTTACCGGAATCCCCAGCCCAGCTCACCTGGCTCTCCAGCACAGCACACGGGGCCCCCTAGCATCACAGCCCGCCTGGCTGTCCAGCAGAACCTGTCCACACCGCTCCCCAGAAGAGCCTGTCCACACGGCTCACCAGCAGAAAAGCCCAGCACATGGGGCTCAACAGCCCAGTTCACCGGGCTCCCGAGCACGGCTCACGGGGCCCCCCAGCACCACAGCCCGCCTGGCTCTCCATCAGATCCTGTTCAACCCTCTCCCCAGCAGAGCCTGTCCACACGGCTCCCCAGCACCACAACCCAACACACCGGGCTCCCCAGCCCAGCTCACCGGGCTCCCCAGCACAGCACACGGGGGCCCCCAGAACAGCACAAAGGGCCCCCCAGCACCACAGCCCGCCTGGCTCTCCATCAGTGCCTGTTCACACCGCTCCCCAGCAGAGCCCTTTCACACCGCTCCCCAGCAGAGCCTGTCTACACGGCTCCCCAGCACCACGGCCCGCCTGGCTCTCCAGCAGAGCCTGTTCAAACCACTCCCCAGCAGAGCTTGTCCACACGGCTCCCCAGCACAACAGCCCAGCACACTGGGCTCCCAAGCCCAGCTCACCGGGCAACCCAGCACCACAGCGCGCCTGGTTCTCCATCAGAGCCTGTTCACACCGCACCCCAGCAGAGCCTGTCCACACGGCTCCGCAGCAGCACAGCCCAGCACACCGGGCTCACCAGCACAGAACACGGGGGGCCCCAGAACAGCACAAAGGGCCCCCCAGCACCACAGCCCGCCTGGCTCTCCAGCAGAACCTGTTCACTCCGCTCCCCAGCAGAGCCTGTCTACACGGCTCCCCAGCAGCACAGCCTAGGACACCGGGCTCCCCAGCCCAGCTCACCGGGCTATTCAGCACAGCACACGGGGGCCCCCAGCACCACAGCCCGCCTTGCTCTCCAGCAGAGCCTTTTCAAACGATTCCCCAGCAGAGCCTGTCCACACGGCTCCCCAGCAGCACAGCCCAGCACACCGGGCTCCCAAGCACAGCAAACAAGGCCCCCAGCACCATAGCCCACCTGGCTCTCGATCATAGCCTTTTGACACCGCTACCCAGCAGAGCCTGTCTACACGGCTCCCCAGCAGCACAGCCCAGCACACCGGGCTCCCCAGCACAGCACACGGGGCCCCCAGCACCACAGCGCGCCTGGCTCTCCATAAGAGCCTGTTCACACCGCTCTGCAGCAGAGCCTGTCTACACGGCTCCCCAGCACCACAGCCCAGCACACCGGGCTCCCCAGCCCAGCTCACCGTGCTCGCCAGCACAGCACACGGGGCCCCCCAGCACCACAGCCCTCCTGGCTCTCCATCAGAGCCTGTTCAAACCTGTCGCCAGCAGAGCCTTTCCACACGGCTCCCCAGCAGCAAAGCCCAGCACACCGGGCTCCCCAGCCCAGCTCACCGGGCTCCCTGGGACATCACACGGGGGCCCCCAGCACCACAGCCCGCCTGGCTCTCCAGAAGAGCCTGTTCAAGCCATTCCCCAGCAGAGCCTGACCACACGGCTCCCCAGCAGCACAGCCCAGCTCACCGGGATCCCCAGCACAGCAAACGGGAGCCGCCAGCACCACAGCCCGCCTGGCTCTCGAGCAGAGCCTGTCTACACAGCTCCCCAGCACAACAGCCCAGCTCACCGGACTCCCCAGCACAGCACACGGGGGCCTCCAGCACCACAGCCCGCCTGGCTCTCCAGCAGAGGCTGTTCAAACCACTCCCCAGCAGAGCCTTTCCACAGGGCTCCACAGCAGCACAGCACAGCACACCGGGCTCCCCAGCCCAACTCACCGGGCTCCCCAGCACAGCACACGGGGGCCCCCAGTACCACAGCCCACCTGGCTCTCCATCAGTGCCTGTTCACACCGCTCCCATTAAGAGCTTGTCTACACGGCTCCCCAGCACCACAGCCCAGCACACCGAGCTCCCCAGCCCAGCTCACCGGGCTCCCCAGCACAGCACACGGGGCCCCCCAGCATCACAGCCCGAATGGCTCCCCAGCAGAGCCTGTCTACACGGCTCCCCAACACCACTGCCCAACACACCGGGCTCCGCAGCCCAGCTCAACGGGCTCCCCAGCACAGCACACGGGGCCCCCCAACACCACAGCCCGCCTGTCTCTCCATCAGAGCCTGTTCACACCACTCCCCATCAGAGCCTGTCCACACGGCTTCCCAGCACCACAGCCCAGCACACTGGGCTCCGAAGCCCAGCTCACTGGGCTCCCGAGCACAGCACACGGGGGCCCCCAGTACCACAGCCCGGCTGGCTCTCCATCAGAGCCTTTTCACACCGCTCCCCGGCAGAGCCTGTCAACACGGCTCCCCAGCACCACAGCCCAGCACACCGGGCTCCTCAGCCCAGCTCACAGGGCTCCCCAGCACAGAACAAGGGGGCCCCCAGCACCACAGCCCGCCTGGCTATCCAGCAGAGCCTTTTCAAACCACTCCCCAGCATAGCCTTTCCACACGGTTCCCTAGCACCAAAGCCCAACACACCGGGCTCCCCAGCCAAGATCAACGGGCTCCCCAGCAAAGCACACGGGGCCCCCCAGAACCACAGCCAGGCTGGCTCTCCATCAGAGCCTATTCACACCGCTCCCCAGGAGAGCCTGTCCACACGGCTCCCCAGCAGCACAGCCCAGAATACCGGGCTCCCCAGCCAAGCTAACCAGGGTCCCCAGCACAGAACACGGGGCGCCCCAGGACCACAGCCCGCCTGGGTCTCCAACAGAGCCTGTTCAAACCACCCCCCAGCAGAGCCTGTCCACACAGCTCCCCAGCACCAGAGCCCAGCAAACCGTGCTCCCCAGCCCAGCTCACCGTGGCCCCCAGCACAGCACATCGGGGCCCCCAGCACCACAGCCCGCCTGGCTCTCCATCAGAGCCTGTTCACACCGTTCCGAGCATAACCTGTCTACACGGCTCCCCAGCACCACAGCCAAGCACACAGGGATCCCCTTCCCAGCTCACCGGGCTCCTGAGCACAGCTCAAGGGGGCCCCCAGCACCTTAGCCAGCCTTGCTCTCCATCAGGGCCTGTTCAGACCCCTCCGCAGCAGAGCCTGTCTACACGGCTCCCCAGCACAAAAGCCCAGCACACCAGGCTACCCAGCCCAGCTCACCGGGCTCCCCAGGACAGCACACGGGGCCCCCCAGCACCACAGCCCGCCTGTCTCTCCATCAGAGCCTGTTCACACCACTCCCCAGCAGAGCCTGTCCACACGGCTTCCAAGCACCACAGCCCAGCACACTGGGCTCCGAAGCCCAGCTCACTGGGCTCCCGAGCACAGCACACGGGGGCCCCCAGTACCACAGCCCGGCTGGCTCTCCATCAGAGCCTTTTCACACCGCTCCCCGGCAGAGCCTGTCAACACGGCTCCCCCGCACCACAGCCCAGCACACCGGGCTCCTCAGCCCAGCTCACAGGGCTCCCCAGCACAGAACAAGGGGGCCCCCAGCACCACAGCCCGACTGGCTATCCAGCAGAGCCTGTTCAAACCACTCCCCAGCAGAGCCTGTCCACACGGCTCCCCAGCACATCAGCCCAGCACACCGGGCTCCTCAAAAAAGCTCACCGGGCTCCCCAGCACAGCACACGGGAGCCCCCAGTACCACAGCCCGCCTGGCAATCCAGCAGACCCTGTTCAAACCACTCCCCAGCAGAGCCTGTCCACACGGCTCCCCAGCACCACAGCCCAACACACCGGGCTCCGAAGCCCAGCTCAACGGGCTCAACAGCACAGCACACGGGGCCCCCCGGAAGCACAGCCCGCCTGGCTCTCCATCAGAGCCATTTCACACAACTCCCCAGCAGAGACTGTCCACATGGCTCCCCAGCACCACAGCCCAGCTCACCGGGCTCCCCAGCACTTCACACGGGGCCCCCCAGCACCACAGCCCGCCTGGCTCTCGAGCAGAGCCTCTTCACACCGCTCCCCAGCAGAGCCTGTCTACACGGCTCCCAAGCAGCACAGCCCAGCACACCGGGCTCCCCAGCCCAGCTCACTGGGCTCCCCACCACAGCAACCAGGGGCACCCAGCACCACAGCCCGCCTGTCTCTCCATCAGAGCCTCTTCAAACCACTCCCCAGCAGCGCCTGTCCTCACGGCTCCCCAGCACCACAGCCCAGCACACCGGGCTCCCCAGCAAAGCACACGGGGGCCCCCAGCACAACAGCCCTCCTTGCTCTACATCAGAGCCTGTTCAAACCGCTCCCCAGCCGAGCCTATCCACACGGCTCCCCAGCACCACAGCCCAGCACACCGGGCTCTCCAGCACAGCTCAACGGGCTCCCCTCCACAGCACACGGGACAACCCAGCACCACAGCCCGCCTTGCTCTCCATCAGAGCATGTTCACACCGCTCCCCAGCTGAGCCTGTCTACACGGCTCACCAGCAACACAGCCCAGCACACCGGGACCCCCAGCCCAGCTCACCGGGCTCCCCAGCACAGCACACGGGGGCCCCCAGCGCCACAGCCAGCCTGGCTCTCCATCAGAGCCTCTTCACACCGCTCCCCAGACGAGCCTTTCCACACGGCTCCCCAGCACCAAAGCCCAGCACACCGGGATCCCCAGCCCAGCTCACCGGGCTCCGCAGCAGAGTTCACGGGGGCCCCCAGCACCACAGCCCGCCTGGCTCTCTATCAGAGCCTGTTCACACGGCTCCCCAGCAGCACAGCCCAGCACAACGCAGCACAGCCCGCCTGGCTCTCCAGCAGAGCCTGTTCACACCGCTCCCCAGCAGACCCGGTCAACACGGCTCCCCAGCAGCACAGAACAGCACACCGGGTTCCCCAACACAGCACACGGGGGCCCCCAGCACCACGGCCCGCCTGGCTCTCCAGCAGAGCCTGATCAAACCATTCCCAAGAAGAGCCGGTCGACACGGCTCCCCAGCAGCACAGCCCAGCACACTGGCCTCCCAAGCCCAGCTCACCGGGCTCCCCAGCACAGCACACGGGGCCCCCCAGGACCTCAGCCCACCTGGCTTTCCAGCAGAGCCTCTTCACACCGCTCCCCAGCAGAGCCTGTCCACACGGCTCCCCATCAGCACAGCCCAGCACACCAGGCTCCACAGCGGATCTCACCGGGCTACGCAGCACAGAACACGGGGCCGCCCAGCACCACAGCCCAGCACACCGGGCTCCCCAGCCCTTCTCACCGGGCTCCCCAGCACAGCACACGGGGGCCCCCAGCAACACAGCGCGCCTGGCTCTCCAGCATAGCCTGTTCAAAACACTCGCCAGCAGAGCCTGTCCACACGGCTCATCAGCAGCACAGCCCAGCACACCGGGCTCCCCAGCACAGCACACGGGGGCCCCCAGCACAGCACACGGGGGCCCCCAGCACCACAGCCCACGTTGCTCTCCAGCAGAGCCTTTTCAAATCACTCCCCACCACAGCCTGTCCACATGCATAACCAGCAGCACAGGCCAGAACACCGGTCTCCCCAGCCCAGCTCACCGGGCTCACCAGCACAGCACACGGGGGCCCCCAATCCACCAGCCCGCCTGGCTCTCCTTCAGAGACCTTTCAAACCTATCCCCAGCAGGGACTGTCCATTCGTCTCCCCAGCATTACAGCCCTGCACACCGGGCTCTCCAGCCCAGCTAACCGGGATCCCCAGCACAGCACACGGGGGCCCCAAGCACCGCAGCCCGCCTGGCTATCCAGCAGCGCCTCTTCAATCCACTCCCCAGCAGAGCCTGTCCACACGGCTCCCCAGCATCACAGCCCAGCACACCGGGCTCCCCAGCCCAGCTCAACGAGATCCCCAGCACAGCACACGGGCCCCCCAGCACCACAGACCGCCTGGGTCTCGAGCAGAGCCTGTTCAAACCACTCCCCAGCAGAGCCTGTCCACACGGCTCCCCAGCATCACAGCCCAGCACACCGGGCTGTCCCAGCCCAGCTCAACGAGATCCCCAGCACAGCACACGGGCCCCCAGCACCACAGCCCGCCTGGCAATCCAGAAGCGCTTGTTCAAACCACTCCCCAGCAGAGCCTGTCGACACGGCTCCCCAGCACCACAGCACAACACACCGGGCTCCGAAGCCCAGCTCAACGGGCTCCCCAGCACAGCACACGGGGCCCCCCAGCACCACAGCCCGCCTGGCTCTCCATCAGAGCCTGTCTACACGGCTCCCCAGCACCACAGCCCGCCTGGCACTCCATCAGAGCTTGTTCACACCGCTCCCCAGCAGAGCCTGTCCACACGGCTCCCCAGCAGCACAGCCCAGCTCACCGGGGTCCCCAGCCCACCTCACCGGACTCCCCAGCACAGCACACGGGGGCCCCCAGCACCACAGCCCGCCTGGCTCTCCAGCAGAGCTTTTCCACACGGCCACCCAGCACCACAGCCCAGCACACCGGGCTCCCCAGCCCAGCACACCGGGCTCCCCAGCAAAGCTCAACGGGCTCCCCAGCACAGCACACGGGGCCCCCCAGCATAACAGCCCGCCTGGCTGTCCAGCAGAGCCTTTTCAAACCACTCCCCAGCAGAGCCGGTCCACACGGCTCCCCAGTACCACAGCCCAGCACACCGGGCTCCCCAGCCCAGCTCACCGGCCTCCCCAGCCCAGCACACGGGGCCCCCCAGCACCACAGCCCGCCTGGCTCCCCAGCAGAGCCTGTTCAAACCAATCCCCAGCAGTCCCTGTCCACACGGCTCCCCAGCAGCACAGCCTAGCACAGCGGGCTCCCCGGCCAAGCTCACCGGGCTCCCCAGCACAGCACACGGGGGCCACCAGCACCACATCCCGCCTGGCTCTCCATCATGGCCTGTTCACACCACTCCCCAGCAGAGCCTATTGAAACCACTACCCAGCAGAGCCTGTCCACACGGCAACCCAGCAGCACAACCCAGCACACCGGGCTCCCCAGCCCAGCACACCGGGCTCCCCAGCACAACACACGGGGCCCCACAGCACCACAGCCCGAATGGCTCGCCAGCAGAGCCTGTCTACACGGCTCCCCAGCACCACAGCCCAGCACACCAGGCTCCCCAGCACAGCTCACCGGGCTCCCCAGCACAGCACACGGGGGCCCCCAGCACCACAGCCCGCCTGGCTGTCCAGCAGAGCCTGTTCACAACGCTCCCCAGCAGAGCCTTTCCACACGGTTCCCCAGCAGAGCTTGTCCACACGGCTCCCCAGCACCACAGCCCAGCACACCGTGCTCCCCAGCACTGCACACGGGGCCCCCCAGCACCACAGCCCGCCTGGCTCTCGAGCAGAGAATGTTCATACCACTCCCCAGCAGAGCTTGTCCACACGGCTCCCCAGCACCACAGCACAGCACACCGGGCTCCCCAGTCCAGCTCCACGGGCTCCCAAGCACAGCACACGGGGCCCCCCAGAACAACAGCCCGCCTGGCTCTCCATCAGAGCCTGTTCAACCCTCTCTCCATCAGAGCCTTTTCACACCGCTCCGCAGCAGAGCCTGACAACACGGCTCCCCAGCACCACAGCCCAGCACACCGGGCTCCCAAGCCCAGTTCACCGGGCGCCCCAGCACAGCACACGGGGTACCCCAGCACCACAGCCCACCTGGCTCTCCAGCATAGCCTGTTCACACCGTTCCGCAGCAGAGCCTGTCTCCACGGCAACCCAGCAGCACAGCCCAGCACACCGGGCTGCGCAGCCAGACTCACCGGGCTTCCCAGCATAGCACACAGGGGCCCCCAGCACCACAGCCCGCCTAGCTCTCCATCAGAGCCTGTTCACTCCGCTCCCCAGCAGAGCCTGTTCAAACCACTCGCCAGCAGAGCCTGTCCACACGGATCCCCAGTACCAAAGCCCAACACACCGGGCTCCCCAGCCGAGCTCAACGGGCTCCCCAGCACACCACACGGTGCCCCCCAGCACCACAGCCCTCCTGGCTCTCCAGCTTAGCCTGTTCACACCGCTCCCCAGCAGAGCCTGTCCACACGGCTCCCCAGCACCACAGCCCAGAACAGGGGGCTCCCCAACCCAGCACACAGGGCTCCCCAGCACAGCACACGGGGCCGCCCAGCACCACAGCCCGCCTGGCTCTCCATCAGAGCCTCTTCACAAGGCTCCCCAGCAGAGCCTGTCCACACGGCTCCCCAGCAGCACAGCCCAGCACACCTGGCTCCACAGCCGATCTCACCGGGCTCCGCAGCACAGCACACGGGGCAACCCAGCACCACAGCCCAGCACACCTGGCTCTACAGCCGATCTCACCGGGCTCCCCAGCATCGCACACGGGGCCCCCCAGCAGAGCCTTTCGACACGGCTCCCAAACAGCAAAGCCCAGCACACAGGGCTCCCCAGCCAAGCTCACCGGGCTCCCCAGGACAGCACACGGGGGCCCCCAGCACCACGGCCCGCCTAGCTCTCCATCAGAGCCTGTTCAGACCGCTCCCCAGCAGAGCCTGTCTACACGGCTCCCCAGAACCACAACCCAGCACACCGGGCTCCCCAGCAAAGCACACGGGGGCCCCCAGCACCACAGCCTGCCTGCCTCTCCAGCAGAGCCTGTTCACACAGCTCCCCAACAGAGCCAGAATGCACGGCTCCCCAGCAGCACTGCCCAGCACACCAGGCTCCCTAACCCAGCTCGCCAGGCTCTACAGCACAGCACACGGGGGCCCCCAGCACCACAGCCTGCCTGGCTCTCCATCAGAGACGGTTCACACCGCTCCCCAGCAGAGCCTGTTCATTCCGCTCCCCAGCAGAGCCTGTCCACACGGCTCCCCAGCAGCACAGCCTAGCACACCGGGCTCAATAGCCGATCTCACCGGGCTCCACAGGACAGCACTCGGGGGCCCCCAGCACCACGGCCCGCCTGGCTCTCCATCAGAGCCTGTTCACACCGCTCCCCAGCAGAGCCTGTCTACACGTCTCCCCAGCAGCACAGCCCAGCACACCGCAGCACAGCCCGCCTGGCTCTCCATCAGAGCCTGTTCAAACCGCTCCCCAGCTGATCCTGTCAACACGGCTCCCCAGCAGCACAGCCCAGCACACCGGGCTCCCCAGCCCAGCACAACGGGTTCCCCAGCACAGCACACGGGGGCCCCCAGCACCACGGCCCGCCTGGCTATCCAGCAGAGCCTGTTCAAACCACTCCCAAGCAGAGACGGTCCACTCGGCTCCCCAGCAGCACAGCCCAGTACACTGGCCTGCCCAGCCCAGCTCACCGGGCTCCCCAGCACAGCACACGGGGCCCCCCAGCACCACAGCCCGCCTGGCTCTCCATCAGAGCCTGTTCACACCGCTCACCAGCAGAGCCTGTCCACACGGCTCCCCAGCAGCACAGCCTAGCACACCGGGCTCAATAGCCGATCTCACCGAGCTCCGCAGCACAGCACACGGGGCCCTCCAGCACCACAGCCCAGCACACCGGGCTCCCAAGCCCAGCACACGGGGGCCCCCAGCACAGCACAGGGGGGCCCCCAGCACCACAGCCCGCCTGGCTCTCCAGCAGAGGCTGTTCACACCGCTCCACAGCAGATCCGGTCCACACGGCTCTCCAGCAGCACACCCTAGGACACCGGGCTTTCCAGCACAGCACACGGGGGCCCCCAGCACCACAGCCCACCTGGCTCTCCAGCAGAGCCTGTTCAAACCACTCCCCAGAACAGCCTGTCCACACGCCTCCCCAGCAGCACAGCCCAGCACACCGGGCTCCCCAGCCCAGCTCACCGGGCTCCCCAGCAAAGCACACGGGGGCCCCCAACACCACAGCCCGCTTGGCTCTCCATCAGAGCCTGTTCAAACCTATCCCCAGCAGGGACTGTCCATACGGCTCCCCAGCAGCACAGCCCTGAACACCGGGCTCCCCAGCCCAGCTAACCGGGCTCCCCAGCCCAGCTAACCGGGCTCCCCAGCACAGCACACGGGGCCCCCCAGCACCACAGCCCGCCTGGCTCCCCAGCAGAGCCTGTTCAAACCAGTACCCAAGAGAGCCGTTTCAAACCACTCCCCAGCAGAGCCTGTCCACACGGCGCCCAAGCAGCATAGCCCAGCACACCGGGCTCCCCAGCCCAGCTCACCGGCCTCCCCAGCACAGCACACGGGGGCCCCCAGCAACACAGCGCGCCTTGCTCTCCAGCAGAGCCTTTTGAAACCGCTCCCCAGCAGATCCTGTCCACACGGCTCCCCAGATGCACAGCCCAGCACACCGGGCTCCCCAGCCCAGCTCACCGTGCTCCCCAGCACAGCACACGTGGGCCCCCAGCACCACAGCCCGCCTGGATCTCCATCAGAGCCTGTTCAAAAAGCTCCCCAGAAGAGCCTGTCTACACGGCTCCCCAGCAGCCCCGCACACCGCAACACAACCCGCCTGGCTCTCCATCAGAGCCTGTTCACACCGCTTCCCATCAGCACCTCTCCACACGGCACGGCAGCAGCTCAGCCCAGCACACTGGACTCCGCAGCCCAGCACACCGGGCAACCGAGCACAGGACACGGGGGCCCCCAGCACCACAGCCCGCCTGGCTCTCCATCAGAGCCTGTTCACACCACTCCGCAGCAGATCCTGTCTACACGACTCCCCATCACAAAAGCCCAGCACACCGGGCTCCCCAGCACCACAGCCGAGCACACGGGGCTCCCCAGCCCAGCACACCGGGCTCCCCAGCACAGCAGACGGGGCCCCACAGCACCACAGCCCGAATGGCTCCCCAGCAGAGCCTTTCTACACCGCTCCCCAGCACCATAGCCCAGCACACCGGGTTCCCCTGCCCAGCTCAACGGGCTCCCCAGCACAGCACACGGGGCACCCCAGCACCACAGCCCGCCTTGCTCTCCAGCAGACCCTTTTCAAACCACTCCCCAGCAGAGCCTGTCCACACGGCTCCCCAGCACCACAGCCCAGCTCACCGGGCTCTCCAGCACTGCACACGGGGCCCCCCAGCACCACAGCCCGCCTGGTACTCGAGCGGAGCCTGTTCAAACCACTCCCCAGCAGAGCCTGTCCACAAGGCTCCCCAGCACCACAAGCCACCACACCGGGCTCCACAGCCCAGCTCAACGGGCTCCCCAGCACAGCACACGGGTCTTCCCAGCACCACAGCCCGCATGGCTCTCCATCAGAGCCTGTTCACTCCGCTCCCCAGCAGAGCCTGTCCACACGGCTCCCCAGCACCACAGCCCAGCACACCGGGCTCCCCAGCACAGCACACGGGGCCCCCCAGAACAGCACACGGGGCTTCCCAGCACCACAGCCCGCCTGACTCTCCATCAGAGCCTCTTCACACCGCTCCCCACCAGAGCCTGTCTACACGGCTCCCCAGCACCACAGCCCAGATCACCGGGCTCCCCAGCACTGCACACGGTGCCCCCCAGCACCACAGCCCTCCTGGCTCTCGAGCAGAGCCTTTTCACACCGCTCCCCAGCAGAGCCTGTTCACACTGCTCCCCAGCAGAGCCTGTCTGCACGGCTACCTAGCACCACAGCCCAGCTCACCGGGCTACTCTTCCCAGCTCACCGGGCTCCCCAGCACAGCACACGAGGCCCCAAAGCACAGCACACAGGGCTTCCCAGCACCACAGCCCGCCTGGCTATCCAGCAGAGCCTGTTCAAACCACTCCCCTGCAGAGCCTGTCTACGCGGCTCCCCAGCACCACAGCCAAGCACACCGGGCTCCGCAGCCCAGCTCAACGGGCTCCCCAGCACAGCACACGGGGCCCCTCAGCACAGTGCACGGGCCCCCCCAGCACAGCACACGGGGCTTTCCAGCACAACAGCCCGCCTGGCTCTCCATCACAGCCTGTACAAAACTCTCCTCAGCAGAGCCTGTCCACACGGCTCCCCAGCACCACAGCCCAGCACACCGGGCTCCGAAGCCCAGCTCACAGGGCTCCCCAGCACAGCACACGGGGGCCCCCAGCACCACAGCCCGCCTGGCTATCCAGCAGAGCCTTTTCAAACCACTCCCCAGCAGAGCCTTTCCACACGGCTCCCCAGCACCACAGCCCAACACACTGGGCTCCCCAGCAAAGCTCAACGGGCTCCCCAGCACAGCACCACGGGGCCCCCCAGCACCACAGCCCGCCTGACTCTCCATCAGAGCCTGTTCAACCCTCTCCCCAGCAGAGCCTGTCCACACGGCTTCACAGCACCACAGCCCAGCACACAGGGCTTCGAAGCCCAGCTCACTGGGCTCCCGAGCACAGCACAGGGGGGCCCCCAGCACCACAGCCCGCCTGGCTCTCCATCAGAGCCTGTTCACACCGCTCCGCAGCAGAGCCTGTCTACACGGCTGCCCAGCACCACAGCCCAGTACAACGGGCTCCCCAGCCCAGCTCACCGGGCTCCCCAGCACTGCTCACGGGGCCCCCCTGCACCACATACCGCCTGGCTCTACAGCAGAGACTGTTCAAACCACTCCCCAGCAGAGCCTGTCCACACGACTCCCCAGCAGCACAGCCGAGAACACCGGGCTCCATAGCCGATCTCACCGGGCTCCACAGCACAGCACACGGGGCCCCCCAGCACCACAGCCCAGCACACCGGGCTCCCCAGCACAGCACACGGGGGCCCCCAGCACAGCACACGGGGGCCCCCAGCACAGCACACGGGGGCCCCCAGCACCACAGCCCGCGTTGCTCTCCAGTGGAGCCTGTTCAAACCACTCCCCAGCACAGCCTGTCCACAAGCCTCCCCAGCAGCACAGCCCAGTACACCGGGCTCCCCAGCCCAGCTCACCGGGCTCCCCAGCACAGCACACGGGGGCCCCCAACACCACAGCCCGCATGGCTTTCCATCAGAGCCTGTTCACACCGCTCCTCAGCAGAGCCTTTCCACACGGCTCCCCAGCAGCACACCATAGGACACCGGGCTCCCCAGCCCAGCTAACCAGGCACCCCAGCACAGCACACGGGGGCCTCCAGCACCACAGCCCGCCTGGCTCTCCATCAGAGACTGTTCACACCGCTCCCCAGCAGAGCCTGTTCACTCGGCTCCCCAGCAGAACCTGTCTACACGGTTCCCCAGCAACTCAGCCCAGCACACCGGGCACCCAAGCACAGCACACGGGGGCCCCCAACACCACAGCCGGCCTGGCTTTCCATCAGAGCCTGTTCACACCGCTCCCAAGCAGAGCGTGTCTACACGGCTCCCCAGCAACACAGCCCAGCACACCGGGCTTCCCAGCCCAGCCTACCGGGCTCCCCAGCACCACAGTCCAACACACCGGGCTCCCCAGCACCACAGCCCGCCCGGCTCTCCATCAGAGCCTGTTCAAACCACTCCCCAACAGAGCCGGTCCACACGGCTCCCCAGTAGCACAGCCCAGGACATTGGCCTCCCCAGCCCAGCACACCGGGCTCCCCAGCACCACAGCCCAGCACACGGGGCTCCCAAGCCCAGCACACCGGGCTCGTCAGCACAGCACACGGGGCCGCCCAGCACCACAGCCCGCCTGGCTCTCCATCAGAGCCTGTTGAAACCACTCCCTAGCAGAGCCTGTCCACACGGCAACCGAGCACCACAGCCCAGCACACCGGGCTCCGAAGCCCAGTTCACCGGGCTCCCCTGCACACAGGGGCCCCCAGCAACACAGCGCGCCTTGCTCTCCAGCAGAGCCTGTTCACACCGCTCCCCAGCAGAGCCTGTCTACACGGCTCCGCAGCAGCACAGCCTAGCACACCGCAGCACAGCCCGCCTGGCTATCCAGCAGAGCCTGTCCACACCACCCCCCAGTAGAGCCTGTCCACACCGCCCCCCAGCAGAGCCTTTCCACACGGCTCCCCAGCACCACAGCCCAGCACACCGGGCTCCCCAGCACAGCACACGGGGGCCCACAGCACCACAGCCCGCCTGGCTCCCCAGCAGAGCCTGTCTACACGGCTCCCCAGCACCACAGCACAGCAGACCGGGCTCCCCAGCCAAGCTCACCGGGCTCCCCAGCACAGCACACGGGGCCCCCAGCACCACAGCCCGCCTGGCTCTCCATCAGAGCCTGTTCACACCGCTCCCCAGCCGAACATGTCTACACGGCCCCCCAGCAGCACAGCCCAGCTCACCGGGCTCCCCAGCAAAGCACACGGGGGCCCCCAACACCACAGCCCGCCTGGCTTTCCATCAGAGCCTGTTCACACCGCTCCCCAGCAGAGCCTGTCCACACGGCTCCCCAGCCCCACAGCCCAGCACACCGGGCTCCCCAGCCCAGCTCACCGGGCTCCCCAGCACAGCATACGGGGGCCCCCAGCAACACAGCGTGCCTTGCTCTCCAGCAGAGCCTGTTCAACCCTCTCCCCAGCAGAGCCTGTCTACACGGCTCCCCAGCAGCACAGCCCAGCTCACCGGGCTCCCCAGCACAGCACACGGGGGCCCCAAGCACCACAGCCCGGCTGGCTCTCCATCAGAGCCTGTTCACACCGCTCAACAGCACAGCCTGTCTACACTGCTCCCCATCACCACAGCCCAGCACCCAGCGATCCCCAGCCCAGCTCACCGGGCTCCTGAGCACAGCTGACGGGGGCCCCCAGCACCACAGCCCGCCTGGCTCTCCATCAGGGCCTGTTCACACCCCTCCGCAGAAGAGCCTGTCTACACGGCCCCCGAGCACAAAAGCCCAGCACACCGGGCTCCCCAGCCCATCTCACCGGGCTCCCCAGCACAGCACAAGAGGGCCCCCCAGCACCACAGCCTGCCTGGCTCTCCAGCAGAGACTTTTCAAACCACTCCCCAGCAGAGACTGTCCACACCGCTCCCCAGCACAACAGCCCAGCACACCGGGCTCCCCAGCCGAGCTCAACGGGATCCCAAGCACCGAACACGGGGCCCCCCAGAGCCACAGCCCGCCTGGCTCTCCATCAGAGCCTGTTCAGACCGCTCCCCGGCAGAGCCTGTCTACACGGCTCCCCAGCAGCACAGCCCAGCACACCAGGCACCCCAGCCCAGTTCACCAGGCTCCCGAGCACGGCACGCGGGGCCCCCCACCACCACAACCCGCCTGGCTCTCCAACAGTGCCTTTTCACACCGCTCCCCAGCAGAGCCTGTTCACTCCGCTCCCCAGCAGAGCCTGTCTACACGACTCCCCAGCACCACAGCCCAGCTCACCGGGCTCCCCAGCACAGCACACGGGGCCCCCCAGCACCACAGCCCACCTGGCTCTCCATCAGAGCCTGTTCACACCGCTCCCCAGCAGAGCCTATTCACTCCGCTCCCCAGCAGAGCCTGTCTACACGGCTCCCCAGCACCACAGCCAAGCTCACTGGGCTCCCCAGCACAGCACATGGGGCCCCCCAGCACCACATCCCACCTGGCTCTCCATCAGAGCCTGTTCACACCGCTCCCCAGCAGAGCCTGTCCACACGGCTCCCCAGCAGCACAGCCCAGCACACCGGGCTCCATAGCCGATCTCACCGGGCTCCGCGGCACAGCACACGGGGCCCCCCAGCACCACAGCCCAGCACACCGGGCTCCCCAGCACAGCACACGGGGCTCCCCAGCCCATCTCACCGGGCTCCCCAGCACAGCACACGAGGGCCCCCCAGCACCACAGCCTGCCTGGCTCTCCAGCAGAGCCTGTTCAAAACACTCCCTAGCAGAGCCTGTCCACACGGCTCCCCAGCAGCACAGCCCAGGACACCGGGCTCCCCAGCACAGCACACGGGGGCCCCCAGCACAGCACACGGGGGGCCCCCAGCACCACAGCCCGCCTTGCTCTCCAGCAGAGCCTGTTCAAACCAATCCCAAGCAGAGCCTGTCCACACGCCTCCCCAGCAGCACAGCCCAGCACACCGGGCTCCTCATCCCAACTCACCGGGCTCCCAAGCAAAGCACACGGGGCCCCCCAGCACCACAGCCCCCCTGGCTCTCCATCAGAGCCTGGTCACAGCGCTCCGCAGCAGAGCCTGTCCACACGGCTCCCCAGCAGCACAGCCCACCACACCGGGCTCCCCAGCCAAGCTCACCGGGCTCCCCAGAAAAGCACATTGATGCCCCCAGCACCACAGCCCGCCAGACTCTCCATCAGAGCCTGTTCACACCGCTCCTCAGCAGAGCCTGTCCACACGGCTCGCCAGTACCACAGCCCAGCTCACCGGGCTCCCCACCACAGCACACGGAGCACCACAGCCCACCTGGCTCTCCATCAGAGCCTGTTCACTCCGCTCCCCAGCAGAGCCTGTTCAAACCACTCCCCAGCAGAGCCTGTACACACGGCTCCCCAGCACCACAGCCCACCACACCGGGCTCCCCAGCAGAGCACACGGGGCCCCCCAGCAGAGCACACGGGGCTTCCCAGCACAACAGCCCGCCTGGCTCTCCATCAGAGCCTGTTCACTCCGCTCCCCAGCAGAGCCTGTTCAAACCTCTCGCCAGCAGAGCCTGTCCACACGGTTGGCCAGCACCAAAGCCGAGCACACCGGGATCCCCAGCACAGCACACGGCGCCCCCCAGCATCACAGCCCGAATGGCTCCCCAGCAGAGCCTGTCTACACGGCTCCCCAGCAGCACAGCCCAGCACACCGCAGCACAGCCCGCCCAGCTCTCCATCAGAGCCTGTTCAAACCGCTCCCCATCAGATCCTGTCCACACGGCTCCCCAGCACCACAGCCCGCCTGGCTCTAAATCAGAGCCTGTTCAAACAGCTCCCCAGCACCACAGCCCAGGACACCAGGCTCCCCAGCCAAGCTCAACGGGCTCCCCAGCACAGCACACGGGGGCCCCCAGCACCACAGCCTGCCTGGCTGTCCAGCAGAACCTTTACACACCACTCCCCAGCACAGCCTGTCCACACGCCTCCCCAGCACCACTGCCCAGCACACCGGGCTCCCCAGCCAGGCTCAACCGGCTACCCAGCATGGAACACGGGGAACCCCAGCACCACAGCCCGCGTTGCTCTCGAGCAGAGCCTTTTGAAATCACTCCCCAGCACAGCCTGTCCAAACGCCTCCCCAGCAGCACAGCCCAGAACACCGGGCTCCCAAGCCCAGCTCACCGGGCTCCCCAGCACAGCACACGGGGCCCCCCAGCAGAGCCTGTCTACACGGTTGGCCAGCACCACAGTCCAGCACACCGGGCTCCCCAGCCCAGCTCACCGTGCCCCCCAGCACAGCACACGGGGGCCCCCAGCACCACAGCCCGCCTGGCTCTCCAACAGAGCCTGTTCACACCACTCCCCAGCAAAGCCTTTCTACAATGCTCCCCAGCACCACAGCACAGCACACCGGGATCCCCAGCCCCGCTCACCGGGCCCACCAGCACAGCACAAGGGGGCCCCCAGCACCACAGCCCGCCTGGCTCTCCATCAGAGCCTGTTCACACCGCTCCGCAGCAGAGCCTGTCTACACGGCTCCCCAGCACCACAGCCCAGCACACCGGGCTCCCCAGCACAGCACACGGGGGCCCCCAACACCACAGCCCGTCTGGCTCTCCAACAGAGCCTGTTCACACCACTCCCCAGCAAAGCCTTTCTACAAAGCTCCCCAGCACCACAGCACAGAACACCGGGATCCCCAGCCCCGCTCACCGGGCCCACCAGCACAGCACACGGGGGCCCCCAGCACCACAGCCCGCCTGGCTCTCCATCAGAGCCTGTTCACACCGCTCAGCAGCAGAGCCTGTCTACACGGCTCCCCAGCACCACAGCCCAGCACACCGGGCTCCCCAGCACAGCACACCGGGCCCCCCAGCACCAATGCCCGCCTGGCTCCCCAGCAGAGCCTGTCCACACGGCTCCCCAGCAGCACAGCCCAGCACACCGGGATCCCCAGCACAGCACACGGGGGCCACCAGCACCACAGCCCGCCCGGCTCTCCATCAGAGCCTCTTCACACCGCTCCCCAGCAGAGCCTGTCTACACGGCTCCCAAGCACCACAGCCCAGCACACCGGGCTCCCCAGCACAGCACACGGGGGCCCCCAGCACCACAGCCCGCCTGGCTCTCAATCAGAGCCTGTTGAAACAACTCCCCAGCAGAGCTTGTCCACATGGCTCCCCAGCAGCACAGCCCAGCACACCGGGCTCCCCAGCCCAGCACACGGGGGCCCCCAGCACCACAGCCCGCCTGGCTCTCCAGCAGAGCATTTTCAAACCGCTCCTCAGCAAAGCCTGTCCACACGGCTCCCCAGCAGCACAGCCCAGCACACCGGGCTCCCCAGCCCTGCTCACCGGGCTCCCCAGTACAGCACACGGGGGCCCCCAGCACAGCTCACCGGGATCCCCTGCACAGCACAGGGGGCCCCCCAGCACCACAGCCCCCCTGGCTTTCCATCAGAACCTTTTCACACCGCTCCCCAGTAGAGCCTGTCCACACGGCTCCCCAGCACCACAGTCAAGCACACC
Source organism: Dascyllus trimaculatus (assembly GCA_024666655.1). Classification (NCBI taxonomy): domain Eukaryota; kingdom Metazoa; phylum Chordata; class Actinopteri; family Pomacentridae; genus Dascyllus; species Dascyllus trimaculatus. The sequence continues at coordinate 159,802 of JAMOIN010001316.1, forward strand.
GGGCTCTCCAGCCCAGCTCACCGGGCTCCCCAGCACAGCACACGGGGGCACCCAGCACCACAGCCCGCCTGGCTCTCCATCAGAGCCTGTTCACACCGCTCCCCAGCTGAGCCTGTCTACACGGCTCCCAAGCACCACAGCCCAGCACACAGGGATCCCCTTCCCAACTCACCGGGCTCCTGAGCACAGCTCACGGGGGCCCCCAGCACCACAGCCCGCCTGGCTCTCCATCAGGTCCTGTTCACACCCCTCCACAGCAGAGCCTGTCTACACGGCTCCCCAGCACCACAGCCCAGCACACCGGGCTCCCCAGCCCAGCTCACCGGGCTCCACAGCACAGCACACGCGGGCCCCACAGCACCACAGCCCGCCTGGCTCTCCAGCAGAGACTGTTCAAACCACTCCCCAGCAGAGCCTGTCAACACGGCTCCCCAGCACCACAGCCCGCCTGGCTCTCGAGCAGAGCCTGTTCAAACCACTCTCCCAGCAGAGCCTGTCCACATGGCTCCCCAGCACCACAGCCAAGCAAACCGGGCTCCCTAGGCATGCTCACCCGGCTCCCCAGCACAGCACACGGGGGCCCCCACCACAGCTCACCGGGCTCCCCTGAACCACAGCCCGCCTGGCTCTCTATCAGAGCCTGTTCAACCCTCTCCCCAGCCGAACCTGTCCACACGGCTCCCCAGCACCACAGCCCAGCACACCGGGCTCCCCAGCACAGCACACGGGTCCCCCCAGCACCACAGCCCGCCTGGCTCTCCATCAGAACCTGTCTACACGGCTCCCTAGCACCACAGCCCAGCTCACCGTGCTCCCCAGCACCACAGCCCAGCACACCGGGCTCCACATCCCAGCTAAACGGGCTCCGCAGCACAGCACACGGGGGCCCCCAGCACCACAGCCCGCCTGGCTCTCCATTAGAGCCTGTTCACAGCGCTCCGCAGCAGAGCCTGTCTACACGGCTCCCCAGCAGCACAGCCCAGCACACCGGGCTCCCCAGCCCAGCTCACCGGGCTCCCCAGCCCAGCTCACTGTGGTCCCCAGCACAGCAAACGGGGCCCCCAGCACCACAGCGCGCCTTGCTCTCCAGCCGAGCCTGTGCAAACCGCTCCCCAGAAGAGCCTGTCCACACGGCTCCCCAGCAGCACAGCCCAGCACACCGGGCTTCCCAGCTCAGCTCACCGGGCTCCCCAGCACAGCACACTGGGCTCCCCAGCACCACAGCCCGCCTGGCTCTACGGCACAGCCTGTTTAAAGCGCTCCCCAGCAGAGCCTGTCCACACCGCTCCCCAGCAGAGCCTGTCTACATGACTCCCCAGCTCCACAGCCCAGCACATGGGGCCCCCCAGAACCACAGCCCAGCACACCGGGCTCCCCAGCCAAGCTCACCGGGCTCCCAAGCACAGCACACAGGGGCCCCCAGCACCACAGCCCGCTTGGCTCTCCATCAGAGACTCTTCACACCGCTCCCCAGCAGAGCCTGTTCACTCCGCTCCCCAGCAGAGCCTGTCTACACGGCTCCACCGCAGAGCCTGTCTACACGGCTCCCCAGCACCACAGCCCAGCACACCGGGCTCCCCAGCACTACAGCCCAGCACACGTGGCTCCCAAGCCGATCTCACAGGGCTCCCCAGCACAGCACACGGGGCCCCCCAGCACCACAGCCCCCCTGACTCTCCAGCAGAGCCTGTTCACACCGCTCCAAAGCAGAGCCTGTCAACACAGCTCCCCAGCAGAACAGCCCAGCACACCGGGCTCCCCAGCCCAGATCACCGGGCTCCCCTGCACCACAGCCCGCCTGGCTCTCCATCAGAGCCTGTTCACACCGCTCCCCAGCAGAGCTTGTCTACACGGCTTCCCAGCAGCACAGCCCAGCACACCGGGCTGCGCATCCCAGTTCACCGGGCTCCCCAGCACAGCACACGGGGGCCCTCAGCATGACAGCCCGCCTGGCTCTCCATCAGAGCCTGTTCAGACCGCTCCCCAGCAGAGCTTGTCCACACGGCTCCCCAGCAGCACAGCCCAGAACGCCGGGTTCCCCAGCACAGCACACGGGGGCCCCAACCACCACAGCCCGCCTGGCTCTCCATCAGAGCCTGTTCAAACCACTCCCCAGCAGAGCCTGTCCACTGGGCTCCCCAGCAGCATAGCCCAGCACACCGGGTTCCCCAGCCCAGCTCACTGGGCTCCCCAGCACAGCACACGGGGGCCCCCAGCACCACAGCCTGGCTGGCTCTCCAGCCGGGCCTGTTCACACAGCTCCCCAGAAGAGCCAGTATGCACGGCTCCCCAGCAGAGCCTTTCTCCACGGGTCCCCAGTAGCACTACCCAGCACACCGCACCACAGCCCGCCTGACTCTCCAGCAGAGCCTGTTCAAACCGCTCCCCAGCAGAGCCTGTCCACACGGCTCCCCAGCGTCACAGCCCAGCTCAACGGGCTCCCCAGCACAGCACACGGGGGCCCCAAGCAACACAGCGCGCCTTGCTCTCCAGCAGAGCCTGAGCACACCGCTCCTCAGAAGACCCATTCTACACGGCTCCCCAGCACCACAGCCCAGCACACCGGACTCCACAGCCTAGCTCACCGATCTCCCCAGGACAGCACACGGGGCCCACCACTACCACAGCCCGCCTGGCTCTCCAGCAGATCCTGTTCGAACCAGTCCCCATCAGAGCCTGTCCACACGGCTCCCCAGCAGCACAGCACAGCAAACCGGGTTCCCCAGCCCAGCTCACCGTGCTCCCCAGCACAGCACACGGGGGCCCCCAGCACCACAGCCAGCCTGGCTCTCCATCAGATCCTGTTCACACCGCTCCCCAGCAGAGCCTTTCTACACGGCTCCCCAGCAGCACAGCCCAGCACTCCGGGCTCCCCAGCCCAGCTCACCGGGCTCCCCAGCCCAGCTCACCGTGGTCCCCAGCACAGCAAACGGGGGCCCCCAGCACCACAGCGCGCCCTGCTCTCCAGCCGATCCTGTGCAAACCGCTCCCTAGCAGAGCCTGCCTACACGGCTCCCCAGCAGCACAGCCCAGCACACCGGGCTCCCCAGCCCAGCTAACCGGGCACCCCAGAACAGCACACGGGGGCCCCCAGCACCACAGCCCGAATGGCTCCCCAGCAGAGCCTGTCTACACGGCTCCCCATCACCACAGCCCAGCACACCGGGCTCCCCAGCCCAGCTCAACGGGCTCCCCAGCACAGCATTCGGGGAACCCCAGCACCACAGCCCGCATGGCTCTCCATCAGAGCCTGTTCACACCGCTCCCCAGCACAGCCTGTCCACACGGCTCACCAGCACCACAGCCCAGCACACCGGCCTCCCCAGCACAGCACACGGGGCCCCCCAGCACCACAGCCCGCCTGGCTCTCCATCAGAGCCTTTTAACACCACTTCCCAGCAGACCCTGACCACACAGCACCCCAGCAGCTCAGCCCAGCACACCGGGCCCCGCAGCCCAGCTCACCGGACTACCGAGCACAGCACACGGGGGCCCCCCAGCACCACAGCCCAACTGGCTCTCCATCAGAGCCTTTTCACACCGCTTCCCAGCAGATCCTGTCCACACGGCTCCCCAGCAGCACAGCCCAGCACACCGGGCTCCCCAGCCCAGCTCACCGGGCTCCCTGGGACATCACACATGGGCCCCCAGTACCACAGCCCGCCTGGCTCTTCAGAAGAGCCTGTTCAAGCCATTCCCCAGCAGAGCCTGTCCACACGGCTCCCCAGCAGCACAGCCCAGCTCACCGGGATCCCCAGCACAGCAAACGGGAGCCGCCAGCACCACAGCCCGCCTGGCTCTCAAGCAGAGCCTGTCTACACGGCTCCCCAGCACAACAGCCCAGCTCAACGGACTCCCCAGCACAGCACACGGGGGCCTCCAGCACCACAGCCCGCCTGGCTCTCCAGAAGAGCCTGTTCAAACCGCTCCCCAGCTGACCCTGTCCACACGGCTCACCAGCACCACAGATCAGCACACCGGGCTCCCCAGCCCAGCTCAACGGGCTCCCCAGCATAGCACACGGGGTCCCCCAGCACCACAGCCCGGCTGGCTCTCCACTAGAGCCTGTTCACACCGCTCCCCAGCAGAGCCCGTCTACACGGCTCCACAGCACAACAGCCAGGCTCACCGGGCTCCCCAGCCAAGCTCACCGGGCCCCCCAGCACAGCACACGGGGGTCCCCAGCACCACAGCCCGCCTCGCTCTCCATCAGAGCCTGTTCACACCGCTCGGCAGCAGAGCCTGTCTACACGGCTACCCAGCACCACAGCCCAGCACACCGGACTCCCCGGCCAAGCTCACCGGGCTCCCCAGCACAGCACACGGGGCCCCCTAGCACAGCACACGGGGCCCCCCAGCACCACAGCCCAGCACACCAGGCTCCCCAGCACAGCACACGGGGGCCCCCAGCAACACAGCCCGCCTGGCTCTCCAGCAGAGCCTTTTCAAAACACTCCCCAGCAGAGCCTGTCCACACGGCTCCCAAGCAGCACAGCCCAGCAGACCGGGCTCCATAGCCGATATCACCGGGCTCCGCAGCACAGCACACGGGGGCCCCCAGTACCACAGCCCGCCTGGCAATCCAGCAGACCCTGTTCAAACCACTCCGAAGCAGAGCCTGTCCACACGGCTCCCCATCACATCAGCCCAGCACACCGGGCTCCTCAACAAAGCTCACCGGGCTCCCCAGCACAGCACACGGGGCCCCCTAGCACAGCACACAGGGGCCCCCAGCACCACAGCCCGCCTGGCTGTCCAGCTTAGCCTGTTTACACCGCTCCCCAGCAGAGCCTGTCCACACGGCTCCCCAGCACCACAGCCCAGCACACCGAGCTCCCCAGCACAGCACACGGGGCCCCCCAGCACCACAGCCCGCCTGGCTCTCCAGCTTAGCCTGTTCAAAACACTCCCCAACAGAACCTGTTCTCACGGCTCCCAAGCAGCACAGCCCAGCACACCGGGCTCCCCAGCACAGCTAACGGGGGCACCCAGCACAACAGCCCGCCTGGCTCTCCAGCAGAACCTGTTCAAACCACTCCCCAGCAGAGCCGGCCCACACGGCTCCCCAGCAGCACAGCCCCGCTCACCGGGCTCCCCAGCGCAGCACACTGGGGCCCCCAGCACTACAGCCCGCCTGGCTCTCCATCAGAGCCTTTTCACACCGCTCCCCAGCATAGCCTGTCCACACGGCTCCCCAGCAGCACGGCCCAGCACACCGGGCTCCCCAGCCCAGCTCACTGGGTTCCCCAGCACAGAACACGGGGCCCCTCAGCACCACAGCCCGCCTGGCTCTCCAGCAGAGCCTTTTCAAACCACTCCCCAGCAGAGCCTGTACACACGGCTCCCCAGGAGCACAGCCTTGCACACCGGGCTCCTCAGCCCAGCTCACGGGGCTCCCCAGCACAGCACACGGGAGCCCCCAGCACCACAGCCCGCCTGGAAATCCAGCAGACCCTTTTCAAACCACTCCCCAGCAGAGCCTGTCCACACGGCTCCCCAGCACCACAGCCCAACACACCGGGCTCTGAAGCCCAGCTCAACGGGCTCCCCAGCACAGCACACGGGGCCGCCCAGGACCACAGCCCACCTGGCTCTCGATCAGAGCCTGTTCAAACCACTCCCCCAGCAGAGCCTGTCCACACGGCTCCCCAGCACCACATCCGAGCACACCGGGCTCCCCAGCCCAGCTCAACGGGCTCCCCAGCACAGCACACGGGGCCCCCCAGCACAGCACACGGGCCCCCGCAGCACAGCACACGGGGCTTCCCAGCACAACAGCCCGCCTGGCTCTCCATCAGAGCCTGTACAAAACTCTCCTCAGCAGAGCCTGTTGAAACCTGTCCCCAGCACCACAGCACAGCACACCGGGCTCCCCAGCACAGCACACCGGGCTACCCGGGACATCACACGGGGGCCCCCAGCACCACAGCCCGCCTTGCTCTCCAGATGAGCCTGTTCAAACCATTCCCCCGCAGAGCCTGTCCACACGGCTCCCCAGCAGCACAGCCCAGCTCACCGGGCTCCCCAGCCCACCTCACCGGACTCCCCAGCACAGCACACGGGGGCCCCCAGCACCACAGCCCGCCTGGCTCTCCAGGAGAGCCTGTTCACACAACTCCCCAGCAGAGCCTGTACACAGGGCTCCCCAGCAGCACAGCCCAGGACCCCGGGCTCCCCGAAGCCCAGCTCAACGGGCTCTCCAGCACAGCACACGGGGCCCCCCAGCACCACAGCCCGCCTGGCTCTCCATCAAAGTCTGTTCACATTGCTCCGCAGTAGAGCCTGTCTACACGGCTCCCCAGCACCACAGCCCAGTACACCGGGCTCCCCAGCCCAGCTCACCGGGCTCCCCAGCACAGCACACGGCGCCGCCCAGCACCACAGCCCGAATGGCTCGCCAGCAGAGCCTGTCTACACGGCTCCCCAGCACCACAGCCCAGCACACCGGTCTCTCCAGCCCAACTCAACGGCCTCCCCAGCACAGCACACGCGGGCCCCCAGCACAACAGCCCGCCTGGCTATCCATCAGAGCCTGTTCACAACGCTCCCCAGCAGAGCCTGTCCACAAGGCACCCCAGCACAGCCTGTCCACACGGCTCCCAATCACATCAGCCCAGCACACCGGGCTCCTCAACAAAGCTCACCGGGCTCCCCAGCACAGCACACGGGGGCCCCCAGCACCACAGCCCGCCTGGCAATCCAGCAGACCCTTTTCAAACCGCTCCCCAGCAGAGCAGCAGAGCCTGTCCACACGGCTCCCCATCACATCAGCCCAGCACACCGGGCTCCTCAACAAAGCTCACCGGGCTCCCCAGCACAGCACACGGGGGCCCCCAGCACCAGAGCCCGCCTTGCTCTCCAGATGAGCCTGTTCAAACCATTCCCCCGCAGAGCCTGTCCACACGGCTCCCCAGCAGCACAGCCCAGCTCACCGGGCTCCCCAGCCCACCTCACCGGACTCCCCAGTACAGCACACGGGGGCCCCCAGCACCACAGCCCGCCTGGCTCTCCAGGAGAGCCTGTTCACACAACTCCCCAGCAGAGCCTGTACACAGGGCTCCCCAGCAGCACAGCCCAGGACCCCGGGCCCCCCGAAGCCCAGCTCAACGGGCTCCCCAGCACAGCACACGGGGCCCCCCAGCACCACAGCCCCCCTGGCTCTCCATCAGAGCCTGTTCACATTGCTCCGCAGCAGAGCCTGTCTACACGGCTCCCCAGCACCACAGCCCAGTACACCGGGCTCCCCAGCCCAGCTCACCGGGCTCCCCAGCACAGCACACGGCGCCGCCCAGCACCACAGCCCGAATGGCTCGCCAGCAGAGCCTGTCTACACGGCTCCCCAGCACCACAGCCCAGCACACCGGTCTCTCCAGCCCAGCTCAACGGGCTCCCCAGCACAGCACACGCGGGCCCCCAGCACCACAGCCCGCCTGGCTATCCATCAGAGCCTGTTCACAACGCTCCCCAGCAGAGCCTGTCCACAAGGCACCTCAGCAGAGCCTGTCCACACGGCTCCCCATCACATCAGCCCAGCACACTGGGCTCCTCAACAAAGCTCACCGGGCTCCCCAGCACAGCACACGGGAGCCCCCAGTACCACAGCCCGCCTGGCAATCCAGCAGACCCTGTTCAAACCACTCCGAAGCAGAGCCTGTCCAGACGGCTCCCCAGCACCACAGCCCAACACACCGGGCTCCGAAGCCCAGCTCAACGGGCTCAACAGCACAGCACACGGGGCCCCCCGGAACCACAGCCCGCCTGGCTGTCCATCAGAGCCATTTCACACCGCTCCCCAGCAGAGCCTGTCCACACGGCTCCCCAGCACCACAGCCCAGCTCACCGGGCTCTCCAGCACTGCACACGGGGCCCCCCAGCACCACAGCCCGCCTGGCTCTCGAGCAGAGCCTCTTCACACCGCTCCCCAGCAGAGCCTGTCTACACCGCTCCCCAGCAGCACAGCCCAGAACACCAGGCTCCCCAGCCCTGCTCACCGGGCTCCCGATCACGGCACACGGGGCCCCCCAGCACCACAGTCCGCCTGGCTCTCCAGCAGATCCTTTTGAAACCACTACCCAGCTGAGCCTGTCCACACGGCTCAACAGCACCACAGCACAGCACACCAGGATCCCCGGCGAACCTCACCGGGCTCCCCAGCACAGCACACGGGGGCCACCAGCACCACATCCCGCCTGGCTCTCCATCATGGCATGTTCACACCACTCGCCAGCAGGGCCTATTGAAACCACTCCCCAGCAGAGCCTGTCCACACGGCTCCCCAGCACCACAGCCCAGCACACCGGGCTCCACAGAACAGCTCAACGGGCTCCCCAGCACAGCACACGGGTCTTCCCAGCAACACAGCCCGCATGGCTCTCCATCAGAGCCTGTTCACTCCGCTCTCCAGCAGAGCCTGTCCACACGGCTCCCCAGCACCACAGCCCAGCACACCGGGCTCCCCAGCACAGCACACGGGGCCCCCCAGCACAGCACACGGGGGCCCCCAGCACCACGGCCCGCCTGGCTCTCAAGCAGAGCCTGTTCAAACCACTCCCAAGCAGAGCCGGTCCACACGGCTCCCCAGCAGAACAGCCCAGTACACTGGACTCCCAAGCCCAGCTCACCGGGCTCCCCAGCACAGCAAACAAAGCCCCCCAGCACCACAGCCCACCTGGCTCTCCATCAGAGCCTGTTCACACCGCTCCCCAGCACAGCCTGTCCACACGCCTCCCCAGCAGCACAGCCCAGCATACCGGGCTCTCCAGCCCAGCTCACCGGGCTCCCCAGCAAAGCACACGGGGGCCCCCAACACCACAGCAAGCCTGGCTCTCCATCAGAGCTTGTTCAAACTTTTCCCAGGAGAGACTGTCCATACGGCTCCCCAGCAGCACAGCCCTGCACACCGGGCTCCCCAACCCAGCAAACCGGGCTCCCCAGCACAGCACACGGGGGCCCCCAGCTCCACAGCTCGCCGGGCTCTCCATCAGAGACTGTTCACACCGCTCCCCAGCAGAGCCTGTTCACTCCGCTCCCCAGCAGAGCCTGTCTACATGGCTCCCCAGCACCACAGCCCAGCACACCGGGCTCCCCAGCCCAGCTCACCGTGCTCCGCAGCACAGCACACCTGGGCCGCAAGCACCTCAGCCCAGCACACCGGGCTCCCCAGCCCAGCTCACCGGGCTCCCCAGCCCAGCTCACCGTGGTCCCCAGCACAGAAAACGGGGGCCCCCAGCACCACAGCGCGCCTTGCTCTCCAGCCGAGCCTGTGCAAACTGCTCCCCAGCAGAGCCTGTCCACACGGCTCCCCAGCAGCACAGCCCAGCACACCGGGCTCCCCAGCCCAGCTAACCGGGCACCCCAGAACAGCACACGGGGGCCCCCAGCACCACAGCCCGCCCGGCTCTCCATCAGAGCCTGTTCACACCGCTCCCCAGTAGAGCCTTTCTACACGGCTCCCCAGCAGCACAGCCCAGCACACCGGGCTCCCCAGCCCAGCTAACCGGGCTCCCCAGCACAGCACACGGGGGCCCCGAACACCACAGCCCACCTGGCTCTCCATCAGGGCGTGTTCACACCGCTCCCCAGCAGAGAATTTCTACACGGCTCCCCAGCACCATAGCACATTACACCGGGCTCCGAAGCCCAGCTCAACGGGCTCTCCATCACAGCACTAGGGGCCGCCCAGCACCACAGCCCGCCTTGCTCTCCATCAGAGCCATTTCACACCGCTCCCCAGAACCACAGCCCAGCACACCGGGCTCCCCAGCCCAGCTAACCGGGCTCCCGAGCACGGCACACGGGGCCACCCAGCACCACAGCCCGCCTGGCTGTCCAGCAGATCCTTTTCAAAGCACTCCCCAGCAATGCCTGTCCACACGGCTCCCCAGCCGCACAGCCCAGCATACCGGGCTCCCCAGCCCAGCTCAACGGGCTCCCCAGCACAGAACACGGGGCCCCTCAGCACCACAGCCCGCCTGGCTGTCCAGCAGAGCCTGTTCCAACCACTCCCCAGCAGAGCCTGTACACACGGCTCCCCAGCAGCACAGCCTTGCACATCGGGCTCCTCAGCCCAGCTCACCGGGCTCCCCAGCACAGCACACGGGGGCCCCCAACACCACAGCCCGCCTGGGAATCCAGCAGACCCTTTTCAAACCACTCCCCAGCAGAGCCTGTCCACACGGCTCCCCAGCACCACAGCCCAACACACCGGGCTCCTCAGGCCAGCTCACCGGGCTCCCCAGCACAGCACACGGGGGCCCCCAGCACCACAGCCCGCCTGGCAATCCAGCAGACCCTTTTCAAACCACTCCCCACCAGAGCCTGTCCACACGGCTCTCCAGCACCACAGCCCAGCTCACCGGGCTCTCCAGCACTGCACACGGGGCCCCCGAGCACCACAGCCCGCCTGGTACTCGAGCAGAGCCTGTTCAAACCACTCCCCAGCAGAGCCTGTCCACACGGCTCCCCAGCACCACAGCCCAGCACACCGGGCTCCACAGCCCAGCTCAACGGGCTCCCCAGCACAGCACACGGGTCTTCCCAGCACCACAGCCCGCATGGCTCTCCATCAGAGCCTGTTCACTCCGCTCTCCAGCAGAGCCTGTCCACACGGCTCCCCAGCACCACAGCCCAGCACACCGGGCTCCCCAACCCAGCACACCGGGCTCCCCAGCCCAGTTCACCGGGCCGCCCAGCACAGGACACGGGGGCCCCCAGCACCACAGCCGTCCTGGCTCTCCAGCAGAGACTGTTCAAACCACTCCCCAGCAGAGCCTGTCCACACGGCTCCCCAGCAGAGCCTGTCCACACGGCTCCCCAGCACCACAGCCCATCACACCGGGCTCCCCAGCACAGCACACGGGGCCCCCCAGCACCACAGCCCGCCTTGCTCTCCATCAGGGCCTGTTAAAAACTCTTCCCAGCAGAGACTGTTCACACCACTCCCCAGCAGAGCCTGTTCACACCGCTCCCCAGCACAGCCTGTCTACACGGCTCCCCAGCACCACAGCCCAGCACACCGGGATCCACAGCCCAGCTCATTGGGCTCCAGACCAAAGAACACGGGGGCCCCCAGCACCACAGCCCGCCTGGCTCTCCATCTGAGCCTGTTCACTCCGCTCCCCAGCAGAGCCTGTTCAAAACAGTCCCCTAGAGAGCCTGTCCACACGGCTCCCCAGCACCACAGCCCAGCTCACCGGGCTCTCCAGCACTGCACACGGGGCCCCCCAGCACCACAGCCCGCCGGGCTCTCGAGCTGAGCCTGTTCAAACCACTCCCCAGCACAGCCTGTCCACACGGCTCCCCAGCACCACAGCCCAGCACACCAGGTGCCCCATCCCAGCTCACCGGGCTCCCCAGCACAGCACACGGGGGCCCCCAGCAACACAGCCCGCCTGGCTTTCCAGCAGAGCCTGTTCACACCGCTCCCCAGCAGAGCCTGCCCACACGGCTCCCCAGCACAATAGCCCAGCACACTGGGCTCCGAAGCCCAGCTCACTGGGCTCCCGAGCACAGCACACGGGGGCCCCCAGCACCACAGCCCGGCTGGCTCTCCATCAGAGCCTTTTCACACCGCTCCCCGAAAGAGCCTGTCCACACGGCTCCCCAGCAGCACAGCCCAGCACACCGGGCTCCCCAGCCAAGCTCACCAGGGTCCCCAGCACAGAACACGGGGACCCCCAGCACCACAGCCCACCTGGCTCTCCATCAGAGCCTGTTTAAACCTGTCCCCAGCAGCACAGCACAGCACACCGGGCTCCCCAGCCCAGCTCACCGGGCTCCCCGGGACATCACACGGATGCCCCCAGCACCACAGCCCGCCTGGCTCTCCAGAAGAGCCTGTTCAAACAATTCCCCAGCAGAGCCTGTCCACACGGCTCCCCAGCAGGACAGCCCAGCTCATCGGGCTCCCCAGCCCAGCTCACCGGACTCCCCAGCACAGCACACGGGGGCCCCCAGCACCTCAGCCCGCCTGACTCTCCATCAGTGCCTGTTCACTCCGCTCCCCAGCAGAGCCTGTCCACACGGCTCCCCAGCACCACAGCCCAGCACACCGGGCTCCCCAGCCCAGCTCACAGGGCTCCCCAGCACAGCACACGGTGGACCCCCGCACCATAGCCCATCTGGATCTCCAGCAGAGCCTCTTCAAACCACTCCCCAGCAGAGCCTGTCCACACGGCTCCCAAGCAGCACAGCCCAGCACACCGGTCTCCCCAACCCAGCTCACCGGGCTCCCCAGCACAGCACACGGGGGCCCCCAGCAACACAGCGCGCCTTGCTCTCCAGCAGAACCTGTTCACAAAGCTCCCCAGAAGAGCCTGTCTAAACGGCTCCCCAGCAGCCCCGCACACCGCAGTACAGCCCGCCTGGCACTCCATCAGAGCCTGTTCACACCGCAACCCAGCAGACGCTGTCCACACGGCACCCCAACAGCTCAGCCCAGCACACCGGGCTCCGCAGCCCAGCTCACCGGGCTTCTGAGCACAGCACACGGGGCCACCCAGCACCACAGCCCGCCTGGCTCTCCATCAGAGCCTTTTCACACCGCTTCCCAGAAGACCCTGTCCACACGGCACCCCAGCAGCTCAGCCCAGCATTCCGGGCTCCCCAGCCGAGCTCACCGGGCTACCGAGCACAGCACACGTTGGCCCACAGGAGCACAGCCCGCCCGGCTCTCCATCAGAGCCTGTTAACACCGCTTCCCAGCAGACCCTGTCCACACGGCAGCCCAGCAGCTAAGCCCAGCACACCGGGCCCCGCAGCCCAGCTAACCGGGCTACCGAGCACAGCACACTGGGGCCCCCCAGCACCACAGCCCGCCTGGCTCTCCATCAGAGCCTGTTCACACCGCTCCGCAGCAGAGCCTGTCTACACGGCTCCCCAGCACCACAGCCCAGCTCACCGGGCTCCCAAGCCCAGCTCACCTGGCTCTCCAGCACAGCACAAGGGGCCCCCCAGCACCACAGCCCGCCTTGCTCTCCATCAGAGCCTCTTCATACTGCTCCCCAGCAGAGCCCGTCTACACGGCTCCCCAGCACCACAGTCCATCACACCGGGCTCCCCAGCACAGCACAAGGGGCCCCCCAGCACCACAGCCCGCCTGGCTCTCCAGCAGAGCCTGTCCACACGGCTCCCCAGCACAAAAGCCCAGCACACCGGGCTCCCCAGCCCAGCTCAACGGACTCCCCAGCACAGCACACGGGGCACCCCAGCACCACAGCCCGCCTGGCTGTCCAGCAGAGCCTGTTCAAACCACTCCCCAGCAGAGCCTTTTCACACCGCTCCCCAGCAGAGCCTGTCTACACGGCTCCCCAGCAGAACAGCCCAGCACACCGGGCTCCCCAGCACAGCACACGGGGCCCCCCAGCACCATAGCCCGCGTTGTTCTCCATCAACGCCTGTTCAAACCACTCCCTAACACAGCCTGTCCACACGGCTCCCCAGCACCACAGCCCAGTACACCAGGCTCCCCAGCACAGCACACGGGGCCCCCCAGCACCACAGCCCGCCTGGCTCTGCATCAGAGCCTATTCACACCGCTCCCCAGCAGAGCCTGTCTTCACGGTTCCCCAGCACCACAGCCCAGCACACCGGGCTCCCCTGCCCAGCTCACCGGGCTCCCCAGCACAGCACACGGGGGCCCCCAGCACAACAGCCCGCCTGGCTCTCCAGCAGAGCCTGTTCACACCGCTCCCTAGCAGAGCATGTCCACACTGCTCCACAGCAGCACACCCAGTTCACAGGCCTCCCCATCACAGAACACGGGGCCCCCCAGCACCACAGCCCGCCTGGCTCTCCATCAGAGCCTATTCACACTGCTCCCCAGCAGAGCCTGTCAACACGGCTCCCCAGCAGCACAGCCCAGCACACCGGGCTCCCCAGCCCACCTCACCGTGCTTCCCAGCACAGCACACGGGGCCCCCCAGCACCACTGGCCGCCTGGCTCTCCAGCAGAGCATGTTCAAACCGCTCCCCAGCTGACCCTGCCCACACGGCTCACCAGCACCACAGATCAGCACACCGGGCTCCCCCGCCCAGCTCAACGGGCTCCCCAGCATAGCACACGGGGTCCCCCAGCACCACAGCCCTGCTGTCTCTCCACTAGAGGCTGTTCACACCGCTCCCCAGCAGATTCCGTCTACACGGCTCCCCAGCATAACAGCCAGGCTCACTGGGCTCCCCAGCCCAGCTCACCGGGCCCCCCAACACAGCGAACGGGGGCCCCCAGCACCACAGCCCTGCTGTCTCTCCACTAGAGCCTGTTCACACCGCTCCCCAGCAGAGCCCGTCTACACGGCTCCCCAGCACCACAGCCCAGCACACCGGGTTCCCCAACCAAGCACACCGGGCTCCCCAGCACAGCACACGGGGCCCCCCATTACCACAGCCCGCCTTGCTCTCCGACAGAGCCTGTTCAACCCTCTCCTCAGCAGAGCCTGTTCACACCGCTCCCCAGCAGAGCCTGTCCACACGGCTCCCCAGCACCACAGCCCAGTACACCGGGCTCCCCAGCACAGCACACCGGGCCCCCCAGCACCACAGCCCGCCTTGCTCTCCATCAGAGACTATTCACACCGCTCCCCATTAGAGCCTGACTACACGGCTCCCCAGCACCACAGCCCAACACACCGGGATCCGCAGCCCAGCTCACCGGGCTCCCGACAAATGCACATGGGGGCCCCCAGCACCACAGCCCGCCTGGCTCTCCATCAGAGCCTGTTTAAACCTGTCCCCAGCAGCACAGCACAGCACACCGTGCTCCCCAGCCCAGCTCACCGTTGCCCCCAGGACAGCACATGGGGGCCTCCAGCATCACAGCCCGCCTGGCTCTCCATCAGAGCCTGTTCAAACCACTCCCCAGCAGAGCCTGTCTACACAGCTCCCCAGCACAACAGCCCAGCTCACCGGACTCCCCAGCACAGCACACGGGGGCCTCCAGCACCACAGCCCGCCTGGCTCTCCAGCAGAGGCTGTTCAAACCACTCCCCAGCAGAGCCTTTCCACAGGGCTCCACAGCAGCACAGCACAGCAAACCGGGCTCCCCAGCCCAGCTCAACGGGCTCCCCAGCACAGCACACGGGGGCCCCCAACACCACAGCCCACCTGGCTCTCCATCAGTGCCTGTTCACACCGCTCCCATTTAGAGCCTGTCTACACGGCTCCCGAGCACCACAGCCCAGCACACCGAGCTCCCCAGCCCAGCTCACCGGGCTCCCCAGCACAGCACACGGGGCCCCCCAGCATCACAGCCGGAATGGCTCCCCAGAAGAGCCTGTCTAAACGGCTCCCCAACACCACTGCCCAACAAACCGGGCTCCCCAGCCCAGCTCAGCTCAACGGGCTCCCCAGCACAGCACACGGGGCCCCCCAGCACCACAGCCCGCATGTCTCTCCATGAGAGCCTGTTCACACCACTCCCCAGCATAGCCTGTCCACACGGCTTCCCAGCACCACAGCCCAGCACACTGGGCTCCGAAGCCCAGCTCGCTGGGCTCCCGAGCACAGCACACGGGGGCCCCCAGTACCACAGCCCGGCTGGCTCTCCATCAGAGCCTTTTCACACCGCTCCCCGGCAGAGCCTGTCAACACGGCTCCCCAGCAGCACAGCCCAGCACACCGGGCTCCTCAGCCCAGCTCACAGGGCTCCCCAGCACAGAACAAGGGGGCCCCCAGCACCACAGCCCGACAGGCTATCCAGCAGAGCCTTTTCAAACCACTCCCCAGACGAGCCTGTCCACACGGTTCCCTAGCACCAAAGCCCAACACACCGGGCTACCCAGCTAAGATCAACGGGCTCCCCAGCAAAGCAAACGGGGCCCCCCAGAACCACAGCCAGGCTGGCTCTCCATCAGGGCCTATTCACACCGCTCCCCAGGAGAGCCTGTCCACACGGCTCCCCAGCAGCACAGCCCAGAATACCGGGCTCCCCAGCCCAGCTCACCAGGGTCCCCAGCACAGAACACGGGGCGCCCCAGGACCACAGCCCGCCTGGGTCTCCAGCAGAGCCTGTTCAAACCAACCCACAGCAGAGCCTGTCCACACAGCTCCCAAGCACCAGAGCCCAGCAAACTGTGCTCCCCAGCCCAGCTCACCGTGGCCCCCAGCACAGCACATCGGGGCCCCCAGCACCACAGCCCGCCTGGCTCTCCATCAGAGCCTGTTCAAACCGTTCCGAGCATAGCCTGTCTACACGGCTCCCCAGCACCACAGCCAAGCACACCGGGCTCATCAGCCCAGCTCACCGGGCTCCCCAGGACAGCACACGGGGTCCCCCAGCACCACAGCCCGCCTGGCTATCCATCAGAGCCTGGTCACAGCGCTCCGCAGAAGAGCCTGTCTACACGGCTCCCCAGCACCACAGCCCAGTACACCGGGCTCCCCAGCCCAGCTCACCGGGCTCCCCAGCACTGCACACGGGGCCCCCCAGCACCACAGCCCGCCTGGCTCTCGAGCAGAGCCTGTTCAAACCACTCCCCAGCAGAGCCTGTCCACCCGGCTCCCCAGCATCACAGCCCAGCACACCGGGCTCCCCAGCCTATCTCAACGAGATCCCCAGCACAGCACACGGGCCCCTCCAGCACCACAGCCGGCCTGGCTCTCCATCAGAGCCTGTTCACTCCGCTCCCCAGCAGAGCCTGTTCAAACCACTCCCCAGCAGAGCCTGTACACACGGCTCCCCAGCACTACAGCCCAGCACACCGGGCTCCCCAGCCCAGCTCAACGGGCTCCCAAGCACAGCACATGGGATCCCCCAGCACAGCACACGGGGCTTCCCAGCACAACAGCCCGCCTGGCTCTCCATCAGAGCCTGTTCACTCCGCTCCCCAGCAGAGCCTGTTCAAACCACTCGCCAGCAGAGCCTGTCCACACGGCTCCCCAGAAGAGCCTTTCCACACGGCTCTCCAGCACCACAGCCCAGCACACCGGGCTCCATATCCCAGCTCAACGGGCTCCGCAGCACAGCACACGGGGGCCCCCAGCTCCGCAGCCCGCCTGGCTATCCAGCAGCGCCTCTTCAAACCACTCCCCAGCAGAGCCTGTCCACACGGCTCCCCAGCATCACAGCCCAGCATACCGGGCTCCCCAGCCCAGCTCAACGAGATCTCCAGCACAGCACACGGGCCCCCCAGCACCACAGACCGCCTGGGTCTCGAGCAGAGCCTGTTCAAACCACTCCCCAGCAGAGCCTGTCCACACGGCTCCCCAGCATCACAGCCCAGCACACCGGGCTGTCCCAGCCCAGCTCAACGAGATCCCCAGCACAGCACACGGGCCCCCAGCACCACAGCCTGCCTGGCAATCCAGCAGCGCTTGTTCAAACCACTCCCCAGCAGAGCCTGTCCACACGGCTCCCCAGCACCACAGCCCAACACACCGGGCTCCGAAGCCCAGCTCAACGGGCTCCCCAGCACAGCACACGGGGCCCCCCAGCACCACAGCCCGCCTGGCTCTCCATCTGAGCCTGTCTACACGGCTCCCCAGCACCACAGCCCGCCTGGCTCTCCATCAGAGCTTGTTCACACCGCTCCCCAGCAGAGCCTGTCCACACGGCTCCCCAGCAGCACAGCCCAGCTCACCGGGCTCCCCAGCCCACCTCACCGGACTCCCCAGCACAGCACACGGGGCTTCCCAGCACCACAGCCCGCCTGGCTCTCCATCAGAGCCTGTCTGCACGGCTCCCCAGCACAACAGCCCAGCACACGGGGCCCCCCAGCTGAACGTGTCTACACGGTTGGCCAGCACCACAGCCCAGCACACCGGGCTCCCCAGCCCAGCTCACCGGGCGCCCCAGCACAGCACACGGGGGCCCCCAGCACCACAGCCCGCCTGGCTCTCCATCAGAGCCATTTCACACCGCTCCCCAGCAGAGCCTTTCCACACAACTCCCCAGCACCACAGCCCAGAACGCCGGGCTCCCCAGCCTTCCTCAA
The DNA here is from genome assembly GCA_024666655.1 of Dascyllus trimaculatus. Classification (NCBI taxonomy): domain Eukaryota; kingdom Metazoa; phylum Chordata; class Actinopteri; family Pomacentridae; genus Dascyllus; species Dascyllus trimaculatus. The sequence goes on from JAMOIN010001316.1 coordinate 177,729, forward strand.
CGGGCTCCCCAGCACAGCACACGGGACCCCCCAACACCACAGCCCGCCTGGCTCTCCATCAGAGCCTGTTCACACCGCTCCCAACCAGAGCCAGTTCACACCGCTCCGCAGCAGATCCTGTCTACGAGGCTCCCCAGCACAACAGCCAAGTACACCGGGCTCCCGAGCCCACCTCACCGGGCTCCCCAGCACAGCACAAAGGGCCCCCCAGCACCACAGCCCGCCTGGCTCTCCATCAGAGCCTGTTCACTCCGCTCCCCAGCAGAGCCTGTCCACACGGCTCCCCAGCACAGCACAAAGGGCCCCCCAGCACCACAGCCCGCCTGGCTCTCCATCAGAGCCTGTTCACTCCGCTCCCCAGCAGAGCCTGTCCACACGGCTCCCCAGCACCACAGCCCAGCACACCGGGCTCCCCAGCACAGCACACGGGCGCCCCCCAGCACAGCACACGGGGATTCCCAGCACCACAGCCCGCCTGGCTCTCCATCAGAGCCTCTTCACACCGCTCCCCAGAAGAGCCTGTCTACAAGGCTCCCCAGCAGCAAAGCCCAACACACCAGGCTCACCAGCCCTGCTCACCGGGCTCCCGATAACGGCAGACGGGGCACCCCAGCACCACAGTCCGCCTGGCTCTCCAGCAGATCCTGTTGAAACCACAACCCAGCAGAGCCTGTACACACGGCTCCCCAGCACAGCACAAGGGGACCCCCCGCACCACAGCCCGCCTGGCTCTCCATCAGAGCCTGTTCAACCCTCTCCCCAGGAGAGCCTGTCCACACGGCTCCCCAGCAGCACAGCCCAGCACACCGGGCTCCCCAGCCCAACTCAACGGGCTCCCCAGCACAGCACACCGGCCGCCCCAGCACAGCACACGGGGCTTCCCAGCACAAAAGCCTGCCCTGCTCTCCATCAGAGCCAGTTCAACCCTCTCCCCAGCAGAGCCTGTCCACACGGCTTCCCAGCACCATAGCCCAGCACACTGGGCTTCGAAGCCCAGCTCACTGGGCTCCCGAGTACAGCAGACGGGGGCCCCAAGCACCACAGCCCGGCTGGCTCTCCATCAGAGCCTGTTCACACCGCTCAACAGCACAGCCTGTCTACACGGCTCCCCATCACCACAGCTCAGCACCCAGGGATCCCCAGCCCAGCTCACCGGGCTCCTGAGAACAGCTCACGGGGGCCCCCAGCACCACAGCCCGCCTTGCTCTCCATCAGGGCCTGTTCACACCCCTCCGCAGCAGAGCCTGTCTACACGGCTCCCCAGCAAAAAAGCCCAGCACACCGGGCTCCCCAGCCAAGCTCACCGGGCTCCCCAGGACAGCACACGGGGCCCCCCAGCACCACAGCCTGCCTGGCTCTCCAGCAGAGACTGTTCAAACCACTCCCCAGCAGAGCCTGTCCACACCGCTCCCCAGCACAACAGCCCAGCACACCGGGCTCCCCAGCCGAACTCAACGGGCTCCCCAGCACAAAACACGGGGCCCCCCAGAGCCACAGCCCGCCTGGCTCTCCATCAGAGCCTGTCCACACCGCTTCCCAGCAGAGCCTGTCCACACGGCTCCCCAGCACCACAGCCAAGCACACGGGGCTCCCCAGCCAAGCTCAACGGGCTCCCCAGCACAGCACACGAGGGCCCCAAGCACCAAAGCCCGCCTGGCTCTCCAACAGACCCTGTTCACACCGCTCCCTAGCAGAGCCTGTCTACACGGCTACCCAGCACCACAGCCCAGCTCACCGGGCTACTCTGCCCAGCTCACCGGGCTCCCCAGCACAGCACACGGGGCCCCACAGCACAGCACACGGGGCTTCCAAGCACCACAGCCTGCCTGGCTATCCAGCAGAGCCTGTTCAAACCACTCCCCAGCAGAGCCTGTCCACGCGGCTCCCCAGCACCACAGCAAAGCACACCGGGCTCCCCAGCCCAGCTCAACGGGCTCCCCAGCACAGCTCATCGGGCTCTCCAGCCCAGCTCACCAGGCTCCCCAGCACAGCATCCGGGGGCCCCCAGCAACACAGCGTGCTTTGCTCTCCAGCAGAGCCTGTTCAACCCTCTCCCCAGCAGAGCCTGTCTACACGGCTCCCCAGCAGCACAGCCCAGCTCAGCGGGCTGCCCAGCACAGCACACGGGGGCCCCCAACACCACAGCCCACCTGGCTCTCCAGCAGAGCCTGTTCAAACCACTCCCCAGAAGAGCCTGTCCACACGGCTCCCCAGAACCCCAGCCCAGCACACCGGGCTCCCCAGCCCAGCTCAACGGGATCCCCAGCACAGCACACGGGGCCCCCCAGCACAGCACACGGGGCTTCCCAGCACAACAGCCCGCCTGGCTCTCCATCAGAGCCTGTTCACTCCGCTCCCCAGCAGAGCCTGTCCACACGCCTCCCCAGCACCACAGCCCAGCACACCGGGCTCCCCAGCACAGCACACGGGGGCCCCCAGCACAGAACACGGGGGCCCCCAGATCAGCACACGGGGGCCCCCAGCACAGCTCACCGGGCTCCACTGAACCACAGCCCGCCTGGCTCTCCATCAGAGCCTGTTCAACCCTCTCCCCAGCAGAGCCTGTCTACACGGCTACACAGCAAAACAGCCCAGCTCACCGGGCTCCCCAGCACAGCACACGGGGCCCCCCAGCACCAATGCCCGCCTGGCTCCCCAGCAGAGCCTGTCCACACGGCTCCCCAGCAGAAGAGCCCAGCACACCGGGCTCCCCAGCCAAGCTCACCGGGCTCCCCAGCACAGCTCACCGGGCTCCCCAGCACAGACCACGGGTCCCCCCAGCACCTCAGCCCACCTGGCTTTCCAGCAGAGCCTCTTCACAAGGCTCCCCAGCAGAGCCTGTCCACACGGCTCCCCAGCAGCACAGCCCAGCACACCAGGCTCCCCAGCCCAGCTCACCGGGCTCCCCAGCACAGCACACGGGGGCCCCCAGCACCACAGCCCGCCTGGCTCTCCGTCAGAGCCTTTTCAAACCATTCCACAGCAGAGACTGTCCATTCGGCTCCCCAGCAGCACAGCCCTGCACACCGGGCTCCCCAGCACAGCACATGTGGGCCACCAGCTCCACAGCCCGCCTGGCTCTCTATCAGAGCCTGTTCACACCGCTCCGCAGCAGAGCCTGTCTACACGGCTCCCCAGCACCACAGCCCAGCACACCGGGCTCCCCAGCAAAGAACACCGGGCCCCCCAGCACCAATGCCCACCTGGCTCCCCAGCAGAGCCTGTCCACACGGCTCCCCAGCAGCACAGCCCAGCACACCGGGATCCCCAGCACAGCACACGGGGGCCCCCAGCACCACAGCCCGCCTGGCTCTCCAGCAGAGCCTCTTCACACCGCTCCCCAGCAGAGCCTGTCTACAAGGCTCCCCAGCAGCACAGCCCGACTGGCTCTCCATCAGAGCCTGTTCATACCGCTCCCCAGCAGATCCTGTCAACACGGCTCCCCAGCAGCACAGCCCAGCACTCCGGCCTCCCCAGCCCAACACACCGGGTTACCCAAAACAGCACACGGGGGCCCCCAGCACCACGGCCCGCCTGGCTCTCCAGCAGAGCCTGTTCAAACCACTCCCAAGCAGAGCCGGTCCACACGGCTCCCCAGCAGCAGAGCCCAGCACACTGGCCTCCCCAGCCCAGCTCACCGGGCTCCCCAGCACAGCACACGGGGCCCCCAAGCACCACAGCCAACCTGGCTCTCCATCAGAGCCTGTTCACACCGCTCCCCAGCAGAGCCTGTCTACGGGGCTACCCAGCAGCACAGCCCAGCACACCGGGCTCCCCAGCCAAGCTCACTGGGCTCCCCAGCAAAGCACACGGGAGGCCCCAACACCACAGCCGGCCTGGCTCTCCATCAGAGCCTGTTCAAACCATTTCCCTAGCAGAAACTGTCCATACGGATCCCCAGCAGCAAAGCCCTGCACACCGGGATCCCCAGCACAGCACACGGGGGCCCCCAGCACCACAGCCCAGCACACCGGGCTCCCCAGCCCTGCTCACCGGACTCCCCAGCACAGCACACGGGGGCCCCCAGCACAGCTCACCGGGCTCCCCAGCACAGCACACGGGGCCGCCAAGCACCACAGCCCGCCTGGCGCTCCATCAGAGCATGTTCACACCGCTCCCCAGTAGAGCCTTTCCACACGGATCCCCAGCAGCACAGCCCTGCACACCGGGCCTCCAACCCAGCCAACCGGGCTCCCCAGCACAGCACACGGGGGCCCCCAGCACCACAGCTGGCCTGGCTCTCCATCAGAGACTGTTCACACCGCTCCCCAGAAGAGCCTGTTCACTCCGCTCCCCAGCAGAGCCTGTCTACACGGCTTTCCAGCAGCACAGCCCAGCACACCGCAGCACAGCCCACCTGGCTCTCCAGCAGAGCCTGTCCACAGGGTTCCCCAGCACCACAGCCCAGCACAACGGGCTCCCAAGCCGATCTCACAGGGCTCCCCAGCCCAGCTCACCGGGCTCCCCAGCACCACAGCCCGCCTGGCTCTCCAGCAGAGCCTGTTCACACTGCTCCCCAGAAGAGCCTGTGTACACGGCTCCCCAGCAGCACAGCCCAGAACGCCGGGTTCCCCAGCACAGCACACGGGGGCCCCAAGCACCACAACCCGCCTGGCTCTCCATCAGAGCCTGTTCAAACCACTCCCCAGCAGAGCCTGTCCACAGGGCTCCCCAGCAGCACAGCCCAGCACACCGGGCTCCCCAGCACTGGACACGGGGGCACCCAGAACCACAGGCCGCCTGGCTCTCCAGCAGAGCCTGTTCACACCGCTCCCCAGCAGAGCCTGTCCACAGGGTTCCCCAGCACCACAGCCAAGCACAACGGGCTCCCAAGCCCAGCTCACAGGGCTCCCCAGCCCAGCTCACCGGGCTCCCCAGCACCACAGCCCGCCTGGCTCTCCAGCAGAGCCTGTTCACACTGCTCCCCAGCAGAGCCTGTCTACACGGCTCCCCAGCAGCACAGCCCAGCATGCCGGGTTCCCCAGCACAGCACACGGGGGCACCAAGCACCACAGCCCACCTGGTTCTCCATCAGAGCCTGTTCAAACCACTCCCCAGCATAGCCTGTCCACAGGGCTCCCCAGCAGTACAGCCCAGCACACCGGGCTCCCCAGCCCAGCTCACCGGGCTTCCCAGCACAGCATACGGGGGCCCCCAGCACCACAGCCTGGCTGGCTCTCCAGCAGAGCCTGTTCACACAGCTCCACAGAAGAGCCAGTATGCACGGCTCCCCAGCAGCACTGCCCAGCTCAGCGGGCTCCACAGCACAGCACACTGGGGCCCCCAGCATCACAGCCCGCCTGGCTCTCCATCATAGACTGTTCACACCGCTCCCCAGAAGAGCCTGTTCACTCCGCTCCCCAGCAGAGCCTGTCTACACGGCTCCCCAGCACCACAGCCCAGCACACCGGGCTCCCCAGCCCAGCTCACCGGGCTCCCCAGCACAGCACACGGGGCCCCCCAGCACCACAGCCCGCCTGGCTCCCCAGCAGAGCCTGTTCAAACCACTCCCCAGAAGTCCCTGTCCACACGGCTCCCCAGCAGCACAGCCTAGCACAGCTGGCTCCCCGGCCAAGATCACCGGGCTCCCGATCACAGCACACGGGGGCCACCAGCACCACATCCCGCCTGGCTCTCCATCATGGCCTGCTCACACCACTACCCTGCAGAGCCTATTGAAACCACTCCCCAGCAGAGCCTGTCCACACGGGTCCCCAGCACCACAGCCCAGCACACCGGGCTCCCCAGCCCAGCTCACCGGGCTCCCCAGCAAAGCACACGGGGGCCCCCAAAGCCACAACCCGCCTGGCTCTCCATCAGTGCCTTTTCACACCGCTCCCCAGCAGAGCCTGTTCACTCCTCTCCGCAGCAGAGCCTGTCCACACGGCTCCCCAGCACCACAGCCCAGCTCACCGGGCTCCCCAGCACTGCACACGGGGCCCCCCAGCACCACAGCCCACCTGGCTCTCCATCAGAGCCTGTTCACACCGCTCCCCAGCAGAGCCTATTCACTCCGCTCCCCAGCAGAGCCTGTCTACACGGCTCCCCAGCAGCACAGCCCAGCACACCGGGGTCCAAAGCCGATCTCACCGGGCTCCGCAGCACAGCACACGGGGCCCCCCAGCACCACAGCCCAGCACACCGCAGCACAGCCCGCCCGGCTCTCCATCAGAGCCTGTTCAAACCGCTCCCCATCAGATCCTGTCCATACGGCTCCCCAGCACCACAGCCCGCCTGGCTCTAAATCAGAGCCTGTTCAAACAGCTCCCCAGCACCACAGCCCAGCACACATGGCTCCCCAGCCAAGCTCAACGGGCTCCCCAGCACAGCACACGGGGGCCCCCAGCACCACAGCCCGCCTGGCTGTCCAGCAGAACCTTTACACACCACTCCCCAGCACAGCCTGTCAACACGCCTCCCCAGCACCACTGCCCAGCACACCGGGCTCCCCAGCCAGGCTCAACCGGCTCCCCAGCATGGAACACGGGGACCCCCAGCACCACAGCCCGCGTTGCTCTCCAGCAGAGCCTTTTGAAATCACTCCCCAGCACAGCCTGTCAACACGCCTCCCCAGCAGCACAGCCCAGAACACCGGGCTCCCACGCCCAGCTCACCGGGCTCCCCAGCACAGCACACGGGGCACCCCAGCAGAGCCTGTCTACACGTTTGGCCAGCACCACAGTATAGTACACCGGGCTCCCCAGCCCAGCTCACCGTGCCCCCCAGCACAGCACACGGGGGCCCCCAAAGACACAGCCTGCCTGGCTCTCCAACAGAGCCTGTTCACACCACTCCCCAGCAAAGCCTTTCTACAAAGCTCCCCAGCACAACAGCACAGCACACCGGGATCCCCAGCCCCGCTCACCGGGCCCACCAGCACAGCACACGGTGTCCCCCAGCACCACAGCCCGCCTGGCTCTCCATCAGAGCCTGTTCACACCGCTCCGCAGCAGAGCCTGTCTACACGGCTCCCCAGCACCACAGCCCAGCACACCGGGCTCCCCAGCACAGCACACCGGGCCCCCCAGCACCAATGCCCGCCTGGCTCCCCAGCAGAGCCTGTCCACACGGCACCCCAGCAGCTCAGCCCAGCACACCGGGCACCGCAGCCCAGTTAACCGGGCTACCGAGCACAGCACACTGGGGCCCCCCAGCACCACAGCCCACCTGGCTCTCCATCAGAGCCTTTTCACACCGCTTCCCAGCAGACCCTCTACACACGGCACCCCAGCAGCTTAGCCCAGCACACCGGGCTCCCCAGCACAGCAGACGGGGCCCCCCAGCACCACAGCCCGAATGGCTCCAGAGCAGAGCCTGTCTACACGGCTCCGCAGCAGCACAGCCTAGCACACCGCAGCACAGCCCGCCTGGCTATCCAGCAGAGCCTGTCCACACCGCCCCCCAGCAGAGCCTGTCCACACTGCCCCCCAGCAGAGCCTGTCCACACGGCTCCCCAGCACCACAGCCCAGCACACTGGGCTCCCCAGCACAGCACACGGGGGCCCACAGCACCACTGCCCGCCTGGCTCTCCAGCAGAGCCTGTTTACAACGCTCCCCAGCAGAGCCTGTCTACACGACTCCCCAGCACCACAGCCCAGCAGACCGGGCTCCCCAGCCAAGCTCACCGGGCTCCCCAGCACAGCACACGGGGGCCCCCAGCACCACAGCCCGCCTGGCTCTCCATCAGAGCCTGTTCACACCGCTCCCCAGCCGAACATGTCTACACGGCTCCCCAGCAGCACAGCCCAGCTCACCGGTCTCCCCTGCACATCACACGGTGGCCACCAGCAACACAGCGCGCCTTGCTCTCCAGCAGAGCCTGTTCAAACCGCTCCCCAGCAGAGCCTGTCTACACGGCTCCCCAGCAGCACAGCCCAGCACACCGGGCTCCCCAGCCCAGCATACGGGGGCCCCCAGCACCACAGCGCGCCTGGCTCTCCAGCAGAGCCTTTTCAAGACACTCCCCAGCAGAGCCTTTCCACAGGGCTCCCAAGCAGCACAGCCCAGGACACCGGGCTCCCCAGCCCAGTTCACCGGGCTCCCCAGCACAGCACACGGGGCCCCCCAGCACCACAGCCCGAATGGCTCCCCAGCAGAGCCTGTCTACACAGCTCCCCAGCACCACAGCCCTGCACACCGGGCTCCCCAGCCCAGCACACCGGGCTCCACAGCCCAACACACCGGGATCCCCACCTAAGCTCAACGGGCTCCCCAGCACAGCACACGTGGGCCAACAGCACCACAGCCCGCCTGGCTCTCCATCAGAGCCTGTTCACAGCGCTCCGCAGCAGAGCCTGTCTACACGGCTCCCCAGCACCACAGCCCAGCACACCGGGCTCCCCAGCCCAGCTCACCGGGCCCCCCAGCACGGCACACGGGGCCCCCCAGCACAACAGCCCGCCTGGCTGTCCAGCAGAGCCTGTTCACACCGCTCCCCAGCAGAGCCTGCCTACACGGCTCCCCAGCACCACAGCCCAGTACACCGGGCTCCCCAGCCCAGCTCACCCGGCTCCCCAGCACAGAAAAGTGGGCCCCCAAGCACAACAGCCCGCCAGGCTCTCCATCAGAGCCTGTTCAAACCACTCCCATGCAGAGCCTGTCCACACGGCTCCCAAGCAGCACAGCCCAGCAAACCGGGCTCCTCCGCCCAGCTCACCGGGGTCCCCAGCACAGCAAACGGGGGCCCCCCAGCACCACAGCCCACCTGGCTCTCCATCAGATCCTGTTCACACCGCTCCCCAGCAGAGCCTGTTGAAACCAGTCCCCGGCAGAGCCTGTCTACACGGCTCCCCAGCACCACAGCCCAGCACAACGGGCTCCCCAGCCCAGCTCAACGGGCTCCTCAAGACAGAACAAGGGTCCCCCCGCACCACTGCCCGCCTGGCTCTCCATCAGAGCCTGTCCACACCGCTCCTAAGCAGAGCCTGTCCACACGGCTCCCCAGCACCACCGCCCTGCACACCGGGCTCCCCAGCCCAGCTCACCGGGCTCCCCATCACAGCACACCGGGGGCCCCAGCACCACAGCCGGCCTGGTTCTCCATCAGAGCCGGTTCACACAGCTCCCCAGCAGAGCCTGTCCACAAGGCTCCGCAGCACCACAGCCCAGCACACCGGGCTGCCCAGCCCAACTCACCGGGCTCCCGATCACGGCACACCGGGCCCCCCAGCACCACAGCCCGCCTGGCTGTCCAGCAGATCCTTTTCAAACCACTCCCCAGCAATATCCTTTCAACACGGCTCCCCAGCAGCACAGCCCAGCATACCGGGCTCCCCAGCCCAGCTCAACGGGCTACCCAGCACAGCACACGGGGCCCCCCAGCACCACAGCCCGCGTGGCTCTCCATCAGAGCCTGTTCACACAGCTCCCCTGAAGAGCCTGTCCACACGGCTCCCCAGCAGCACAGCCCAGCAAACCGGGCTCACCAGCCCAGCTCACCGGGCTCCCCAGCACAGCACACGGGGGCCCCCAGCACCACAGCCCGCCTGACTCTCCATCAGAGCCTGTTCACACCGCTCCCCAGCAGAGCCTTTCCACACGGCTCCCCAGCACCACAGCCCAGCACACCGGGCTCTCCAGACCAAAACAACGGGCTCCCCAGCACAGAACACGGGGCCCCCCAGCACCACAGCCCGTCTGGCTCTCCATCAGAGCCTGTCCACAGCGCTCCCCAGCAGAGCCTGTCCACACGGCTCCCCAGCAAAACAGCCAAGCACACCGGGCTCCCCAGCCCAGCTCACAGGGCTCCCCAGCACAGCGCACGGGGGCCCCCCGCACCACAGCCCGCCTGGCTCTCCAGCAGAGCCTTTTCAAGCCTCTCCCAAGCAGAGCCTGTCCACACGGCTCCCAAGCAGCACAGCAAAGCACACCGGGCTCACCAGCCCAGCTCACCGGGCTCCCCAGCACAGCACACTGGGGCCCCCAGCAACACAGCGCGCCTTGCTCTCCAGCAGAGCCTGTTGAAACCACTCCCCAGAAGAGCCTGTCTACACGGCTCGCCAGCAGCCCCGCACATCGCAGCACAGCCCACCTGGCTCTCCATCAGAGCCTGTTCACACCGCTCCCCAGCAGACCCTGTCCACACGGCACCCCAGCAGCTCAGCCCAGCACACCGGGCTCCGAAGCCCAGCTCACCGGGCTTCCGAGCACAGCACACGGGGCCCCCCACAATAGCCAGCCTGGCTCTCCATCAGAGCCTTTTCACACCGCTCCCCAGCAGACCCTGTCCACACGGCACCCCAGCAGCTCAGCCCAGCACACCGGGCGCCGCAGCCCAGCTCACAGGGCTACCGAGCACAGCACACAGGGGCCCCCCAGCACCACAGCCCGCCTGGTTCTCCATCCGAGCCTTTTCACACCGCTTCCCAGCAGACCCTGTCCACACGGCACCCCAGCAGCTCAGTCCAGCACACCGGGCTCCCCAGCCCAACTCAACTGGCCCCCCAGCACAGCACAAGGGGCCCCCCAGCACCACAACCCGCCTGGCTCTCCATCAGTGCCTGTTCACACCGGTCCCCAGCAGAGCCTGTTCACACCGCTCCCCAGAAGAGCCTGCCTACACGGCTCCCCAGCACCACAGCCCAGCACACCGGGCTCCCCAGCCCAGCTCACCCGGCTCCACAGCACAGAAAAGGGGGCCCCCAAGCACAACAGCCCGCCTGTCTCTCCATCAGAGCCTGTTCAAACCACTCCCATGCAGAGCCTGTCCACACGGCTCCCCAGCAGCACAGCCCGGCACACCGGGCTCCTCCGCCCAGCTCACCGGGGTCCCCAGCACAGCAAACGGGGGCCCCCCAGCACCACAGCCCACCTGGCTCTCCATCAGATCCTGTTCACACCGCTCCCCAGCAGCACGGTCCAGCACACCGGGCTCCACAGCCCAGCTCACCGGGCTTCCCACCACAGAACACGGTGCCCCCAGCACCACAGCCCGCCTGGCTCTCCATCAGAGCCTGTTCACACGGCTCCCCAGCACAGCCTGTCCACACGGCTCACCAGCACCACAGCCCAGCACACCGGCCTCCCCAGCACAGCACACGGGGCCCCCCAGAAATACAGCCTGCCTGGCTCTGCATCAGAGCGTGTTCAAACCACTCCACAGCAGAGCCTGTCTAAACTGCTCCCCAGCACTACAGCCCAGCACACAGGGCTTCCCAGCCAAGCTCAACGGGCTCCTGAGCACAGCACACGGGGGCCCCCAGCACCACAGCCCGCCTGGCTCTCCATCAGAGCCTGTTCACACCCGTCGGCAGCAGAGCCTGTCTACACGGCTCCTCAGCACAAAAGCCCAACTCACCGGGCTCCCCAGCACAGCACACGGGGCCCCCAAGCACAACAGCCCGCCTGGCTCTCCATCAGAGCCTGTTCAAACCACTCCCATGCAGAGCCTGTCCACACGGCTCCCCAGCAGCACAGCCCGGCACACCGGGTTCCTCCGCCCAGCTCACAGGGGCCCCCAGCACAGCAAACGGGGGCCCCCCAGCACCACAGCCCACCTGGCTCTCCATCAGATCCTGTTTACACCGCTCCCCAGCAGAGCCGGTCCACACGCCTCCCCAGCAGCACGGTCCAGCACACCGGGCTCCACAGCCCAGCTCACCGGGCTCCCCACCACAGAACACGGTGCCCCCCAGCACCACAGCCCGCCTGGCTCTCCATCAGAGCCTGTTCACACGGCTCCCCAGCACAGCCTGTCCACACGGTTCACCAGCACCACAGCCCAGCACACCGGCCTCCCCAGCACAGCACACGGGGCCCCCCAGAAATACAGCCTGCCTGGCTCTGCATCAGAACGTGTTCAAACCACTCCACAGCAGAGCCTGTCTACACTGCTCCCCAGCACTACAGCACAGCACACAGGGCTTCCCAGCCAAGCTCAACGGGCTCCTGAGCACAGCACACGGGGGCCCCCAGCACCACAGCCCGCCTGGCTCTCCATCAGAGCCTGTTCACACCCGTCGGCAGCAGAGCCTGTCTACACGGCTCCACAGCACAAAAGCCCAGCTCACCGGGCTCCCCAGCACAGCACACGGGGCCCCCCAGCACCACAGCCTGCCTGGCTCTCCAGCAGAGCCTGTTGAAACCACTCCCCAGCACAGCCTGTCCACACGGCTCCCCAGCACCACAGCCCGCCTGGCTCTCCAGCAGAGACTGTTCAAACCAGTCCCCAGCAGAGCCTGTCCACACGGCTCCCCATCACCACAGTCCAGCACACCGGGCTCCCCAGCACCACAGCCCAGCACACGGGGCTCCCCATCACAGCACACCGGGCCCCCCGGCACAGCACACGGGGCCCCACAGCAACACAGCCCGCCTGGCTCTCCAGCAGAGCCTGTCCACACGGCTCCCCAGCACAACAGCCCAGCACACCGGGCTCCCCAGCACCACAGCCAAGCACACGGGGCTCCCCAGCCCAGCTCACCGGGCTCCCAAGCACAGCACACGGGGGCCCCCAGCACCACAGCCCTCCCGGCTCTCCATCAGAGCCTGTAAACACCGCTTCCCAGCACAACAGCCCAGCACACCGGGCTCCCCAGCCCAGCTCAACGGGCTCCCCAGCACACCACACGGGGCACCCCAGCACCACAGCCCGCCTGGCCGTCCAGCAGAGCCTGTTCAACCCTCTCCCCAACAGAGCCTGTCCACACGGCTTCCCAGCACCACAGCCCAGCATACTGGGCTCCGAAGCCCAGCTCACTGGGCTCCCGAGCACAGCACACGGGGGACCGCAGCACCACAGCCCGGTTGGCGTTCCATCAGAGCCTTTTCACACCTCTCCCCGGCAGTGCCTGTCCACACGGCTCCCCAAAAGCTCAGCCCAGCACACCGGGCTCCCCAGCCCAGCTCACCAGGGTCCCCAGCACAGAACACGGGGCCCCCCGGCACCACAGCCCGCCTGGCTCTCCAGCAGAACCTATTCAAACCACACCCCAGAAGAGCCTGTCCACACAGCTCCCCAGCACCACAGCCCAGCACACCGTACTCCCCAGCCCAGCTCACCATGGCCCCAAGCACAGAGCACGGGGGCCCCCAGCAGAGCCTGTCTACACGGCTCAGCAGCAGCACAGCCCAGCACACCGGGCTCCATAGCCGATCTCACCGGGCTCCGCAGCACAGCACACGGGGCCCCCCAGCACCACAGCCCAGCACACCGGGCTCCCCAGCACAGCACACGGGGCTCCCCAGCACAGCACACGGGGGCCCCCAGCAACACAGCCCGCCTGGCTCTCCAGCAGAGCCTGTTCAAAGCACTCCCCAGCAGAGCCTGTCCACACGGCTCCCCAGCACCACAGCCCAGGACACCGGGCTCCCCAGCACAGCAAACGGGGGCCCCCAGCACAGCACATGGAGGGCCCCCAGCACCACAGCCCGCCTGGCTCTCCAGCAGAGCCTGTTCACACCGCTCCTCAGCAGAGCCTGTCCACACGGCTCGCCAGTACCACAGCCCAGCACACAGGGCTCCCCAGCACAGCTCACAGGGCCCCCCAGTACAGCACA